>JAJEKB010021302.1:1138581-1173516 GCA_022393335.1 Macrotrachela quadricornifera | reverse complement strand
AAACATTCCAATGCAGATGACTCATTTTGAGAAGAAACACGTACATACTTTACTACATATATATACATATTCTTTTTTTCTTTTCACTTATATGTGTCTGATGATGTTCTTAGTTAGAACGAAACGTCACATTTATTTTTAAATAAAATAAAAAATGATAGATAGTTTAATTACTTTTGCTTTTTCAATATTCAATTTTATACTATCAAACGATATTCATATTATTAAACGCCTTGGAACAAAGTATGGCCGAGGTATTGTGAAAGAAATTAGGAAGGTAGAAAATTTAGTGAAGAAAGCAGTTAAGACAAAATGTGATCAAGAATTTCTTCATGTTTGTCTTATTTACAATCTTACACCAAAATTTGTTAGATTCAAACTTTGGAATGATAGATATATGAGACATAGTATCTACCATCAACATCAACGTCGTTATATTTTGTTAGAATATGATCAAAAAACAAAAGAATGTGTAGAAAAGCAGTCAGAAGTAGCAACACGACTATTAGATATTAAGAAGAGAATTAATCCAATGGAATTTGAACTATTAAATAAACATCTTGATAGAACAAAACATAATAGAAAATTAGAAATAAAATCAACACATAAGAATAAAATTAATAGATTATCAAAAGGTGAAATAATACTTGATACAATTGACCCAAAGAAAGTAGTTCATAATATTTCATCGAGAATTTTAACTGAAGATGAAGAATCTATTCTTTCCAAAGGTTTACAATTTTGCATTGAGACCAAGATTAAAGATCAAATTGAGTTTAAAACAGATATAGAACTAATGGCATTCAGTATCTTAAAACAACTACATGAACCAGATGCAAAAATGTTAGATAATAGTTTAACTGAAGTCATACAAAAAGCAGCCATGAAATCATTAAAAGCTAATAAGAATAAAAGAATAATTAATGTTAATAAAAATGAACTTATTGCTCTTAAACAACTAATGAAGGATAAGAATATTGTAATAATGAAAGCTGATAAAGGTTCTTCTTGTGTAATTATGGATAAGGAAAAATACAGATCAAAGGTTATAGAATTACTATCAACAGGAACAGCATTTAAAAAGATGGATGATAAAGATGAAAATGGAATAACAAATACCATTGAATATGTTGTTAAGAAAATGGAAAGAAAATTAGATTATCGACTAAAAGAACTAATGAGAACTAAGAAATTACCACAAAAAGACTACGATTATATAAAATGTACTGGATCCAGATGCTCAGTAATGTTCTGTAATCCAAAAGTGCATAAAGAGGGAATGCCACTAAGACCCATTATTTCAACAACAAATAGTTATAGTTATAAATTAGCAAAATATTTGACGAAACTAATAGAAGAGGCAAGATCTAAACCAACATCATATGTTAAAGATTCTTTCTCTTTTGCACGATTAATACAGCAACATAAACCGAATAAAAATGATATGATGATTAGTCTTGATGTGGAATCATTGTTTACTAATGTACCTGTATCTGAAGCGATAAATTTAGCAATTAAAATCATCATGAACAAAAAGAAAGAAGATAAGAAATTCACAAAATTAACAGAAAAAGATTTGAAACATTTATTTGAATTAGCCGTAACAAACACACCCTTCAGATTCTTTAATCAACTATATATGCAGGTTGATGGCGTTAGTATGGGATCACCATTAGCCCCCATCCTAGCCGATATCTTTATGACACATATTGAACAAAAATTTGAGGAGTTTAAACAATTCAATAAGATAAAATTATATTTAAGATATGTAGATGATACATTTATTATTTTTAATGGAAAGAAACAAGATGCACGTGAGTTAGTCGAATTTGCAAATCAACTACATCCTAAATTGAAATTTACTTATGAAATAGAAAAAGAATTTGAACTACCATTTCTAGATGTAAAAGTGATAAAACAACGGAAAAAATTTGACACAACAGTTTTTAAGAAAAAGACACATACAGGGCAACTTCTGCATTGGCAATCTTGTCAAGTAAAAAAGTATAAAATCAGTTTAATTAAAACACTAACATTTAGAGCATTAAGTATTTGTTCAACGAAACAACTATTAGATCAGCAATGTCAATGGATTTTAGACACTATGATACTTAATGGATACCCTCCCAGGACGAGTAATCCGGGCTCCGGATCCCGTCGGAACCTGTCGGAAACCCGACTTAACCTCATAAATTCCTTCAGGAATCCGACAACTTCCGACAGGATCCTTGTCGGAAATCGCCGGAATCCTTGGTACAGGAATCCGATCGGAAGTTGTCGGACGTCGGATCCGTTGATTTCCGACATCCGGATCCGACAGTCGGAAAATCCTGGAACCGACAGGAACCGATGGATTTTTCATAGGTTTTCGGAATTACATATTACAGGTTTTAGTAATGCTATATATCCATTTATTTTCAAGTCATTTATATAAAACATAACAAAAAAGTATTTTACAATAACAAAAGATACGTACACGCATGAAAGACAATTTTCACATCAATGATTTGTTTCACAATAACAAAGAAATAAGAGTTAAAAATCTTACTTTGACGAGTTCAATTTAGTCATAATTAACAATACCATCAGGAGATTTATAGTCCATTTTGATTTGGTGCACGATCACGTTTACGTTCATCATTAAGAAAATCTGCTAATTTTGGTCGAAGTAATTTACTATAAAGATCATCATATTTATCTGCAGCAATACGATATTTACTGCGCATTGCATCTACAAGAAATGTATAATTTGATAAACAGAAAATTACTTTGCAAAATTATGTAATCTTGCTCAGTAATTATCAAAATAAATGTCACATACCATGAAGAAATTCGAACTTTTCAACATCTAATGGTTTACGAACATATTGAGGACCACCTGGAGGTAAAATCGATGATATTAATTCTTCATGTGTATATAATTTTCGAAGTACTTGTCTAGCATAATCACCAAAATTTTTCCCTCGAATACGCGTTAAATTAACGTTTTGATATATCTAAATAATTAAGTAGAATGTATAGTATTTAAACAGAAATTTGAAACAAACCACATCAGTAAATTTTTCATTATCAGATGATTCACGAAACGAAGAAAGATCAGTCTGGAACAGAAGAAATAAGAATGTCAAATAAATATAATAATCAACATAGTTAATTATTACTGTATCAAATTGACGTTTACGATCGATCTTTTTTGATAGGTGCAGATATTGTTTTTCATTTTCTTCTCGAATTGTTTTGAATTGCATATCCAGATGTTTTATGAGAGTAGAATCTATAAAAAAAAGGATTATGTATTTATTTCGCTTTAAAACAGTCAAATAATTCAAACTTGATGAAGATATTAGAAATTGTGGTTCACTATTTTCTTCACCTGAATCATTATCATCTAAAATAAAATGATGAAAAGATAGTATATAAATCATATATATAACAATTAATTTAACAAATCTGAACTTTGTATAATTTTATTCCCTTTATACATGCCTATATATATATATATATATATATATATGTATTTTCATAAATCATAATATGAATCTATATTTTTCAATTTCTCGTCGACCATTATTCTCAAAGGATCTTACTAAATTATAATTATCAAGATCTAAAAAACTTATTAGTGATAATTTACCTGGAAGATAAATTTGAACACCATCATTTGTCCTTGTTATATTAGAATTTGATGTTGAAGATGAACGACGATGACTTTTCACAACTGGATCAAGTATTTTACGTTTCACTTGTGGTGTTCGTGATTTCATCATGGTATCAGAAGCTAAAAATATAAAAAATAAAGACTATAATCTTAATTATATAAATATGGAATGAAAAAAAATATATGAGGACTTTTTTTTAAATTGATAGTATTTTCTTTCTATAATTTCTTTCTAATACGTGAACGAAATAAAAGATATAAGCATATATTATTTATAACGGGTAAGAAACATCAGATTATGTTTAAAAATGAAAACATTCTTAAGTCGATTTATTTCTATTAATTCAGATAATTCTACCTACTCGATAATCTTTTAATTTGAATAATTGATTCATCATCATCTGTATCTATTTCATTTTCTAAATCATTGACACCATCAACATCTAGAACAAATGATCTTTTATTTATATAAAAATATATGTTTATTTACGATTCAATTTCTGACCATCTTCTTTTTTTTCCCATACACGTTGACATTCAATACGAGTACCTACAGGAAACACAATAATTTGTATAATACAAATAAAAAATCGCCTTTTCTTCGAAAAACTTAGGCTTACCATGATATTCAATTTTTGCTTCCATACGATGACCATGAACTAATACTTCAGCTGTATCATCGTAAATACGTTTTATACTTGAACGATGAACAATCATACATTCACCTGTTTCAATAAGTTGACAAAGATAACATTCGGGTTCAGGTGTACTTGTTGTTGGTGTAAAAATTTTTTTCTGTGTTCGAACTCGATTATTCATTTTAAATATTTTAAATCTAAAATATTTCATTATTCAATCATGTTCATCATATGACGATATAGGTGTAACAATATCATAATTTGTACAATCAAAGATAATACAATGATCTACTATTCGATTTACAAGTACAATTTCATAAAGTGGAAGACATGTTTTTGAAACAACATAAAATAAATGATTAATAGATTTATGTAAAATTTCATGATATAATGATGATGATAGTAGATCACTAAATAAACAATGAATCGGATGTTGATGAATCACAGCATATGTATCACTTTGAACTTGAAAGAACATAATAATTTTTCCAAATAAATAAACATCATCATTAGTTGAATGACTATATCGAACGAAATAACTGACGCTTTTTTGTCGTTGTTTGTAATGTATCGAATGAAATACTCGATGGTTGATTGAACATCGTCGAAAAGCAGTTAAACATGTTCCTATTGACATACAATTACATTGACGATTATGTATGTCAAGAAAAATATCATATGTTGTGAAATCAAAATTTATATCTTTATCAAAAGGACCATCAATTGATTTAGTAATTGAATTTGAATTATTAATTTCATGACGAAGAAATATATCAAGACTATAATTTTCAGCAATTAGATCACCTTGATAACGTGTACCGGTAAAATTCGATCCCATATATCCCATTAAACCTTCTTGTCCAAATGAACCTAAATGTAAGAATGCTCCATACATTTTATATTGAGTTTTAAAATGTGAATGAACATGAAGAACAAAATTTTCAAGACCATAATAGAATGAACGAAAATCTTGATAATATTTCATTATTAATTCATTAGCAATCTTAGCTGTTTGATCACCAAATATTGGCCTACCATGAAATAAACGCATACCAGTTATATATAAAGCAAAATGACCAAGAAGATTTATCGGTAAATGTTGATGAAATATTGGAAGAAAACCATAGAAGAGTATATTACGAACTTCAGTAGCTTTAACGAATGAAAGATCTTTAAATGATTTCATACGACGATTGAAAAAGTGCGGAAATGGTTGTTTAGCTAAAGCAATATCAACAGTATCACGAATAGCTGGAGTTAAACGTTTATAAATTTCACTAAATATAGATTTTGAATGACGAAGTAAACTGGCATGAGCATAATCAACAATTATTGAATAAGGTAATTGAATATCAACTACATCAGCAATAACAGAAACACCTAAATGACCGCTTTGATTTCGATTAAATTGAGAAGCGATAAGTGAATCACGAGCAAAACTTTCAGCGGTTCGCATTTGCATAGAACATTCATATCGATATTGTCGCTTACCTTGTTCATGAACACCACGTAGAAAGCAATAATAACAGCAGTAATAACCGTTGTGTGCCACAAAATTTAAAGCTATTTTCAATGCAGGTGAATCACCAGTAACAGCAAGAACTTTAAGTTTAACAATATCATTATTTACAACAATACCTATTTAAAGAAAGAATACATAATCATAAAAATATTGATAATTAAGTGAAATGTAAGGATTTCTTTTAAGTTTTGATTCCTAATGAAAGCCTTGCATAGTTCTTCAAACATGAATTCATTAACATCTAATTAGAACAGATTACTAACAATAATATTCTTAATACTATTAATGATTATTTTAGAGAATTTCTAAACACTCACACAAATAGTAGAACATTTT
This sequence comes from Macrotrachela quadricornifera, assembly GCA_022393335.1. NCBI lineage: Eukaryota > Metazoa > Rotifera > Eurotatoria > Philodinida > Philodinidae > Macrotrachela > Macrotrachela quadricornifera. The sequence continues at coordinate 1,167,362 of JAJEKB010021302.1, read as the reverse complement.
GAATTCAACTATGTTGAAAAATTTTGTTTTGAATGTGCATATTTGACGTATAAAATGATAAGAAACTTTCTATAAGATTTAGCGATATGAAAATGATAGATAAATATAAGAGGTGGTGTACTTAAAAAATATAGCATTATCTTAGTCATCGGAAATTTGAGAATGCTAAATTAAATAACACTAAGGGACTTTCAACCGAATAAATAATGATTGGGGTAACTAATCTTGTTAGAAGAATAAACAAAAACTTAACTGCAGAAACTAATACTTGATAGGAATGCTTATATTTTCCTTGTCTACATCTACACTATCCCGTATTAATAGAAATTTAGTCTTACCTGTTGTTTTAAGTTCTTCAAATACTACAACATTATCTTGAAGCCATATAGATGCAATTGGTTCTTTTGGACTAATCCACATAGAAACTATTGGCATATTACATCTCTGGTAACGAAGTTTGGACGGTAATTCGACAATGGAAAAGGAAAATAACCACATTTTTAACTTGTTAGACTGACACAGACTAACACCATCTAAATGCATCAATGCTGTAATAAAATTTTCATTCGAATATTGTTGTAATAATTGTTGATAAGCATAACCAAAACCAATATCATTAGTACCTAATCGATCATGATTTGTTCGAAGTTGTTGTGTATAATCACGAACTTCATTATAGAGACTTTTCAATAATAATGAAAGAATAAATTTTATATCAGATTGATAAACAATAGCAACATTTGTATCATCACAATTTGGACATCTAGGACAAAAAGATAAATCATCAGGAATACCTTGAGCACATATAAGACAAATTCTTTTTTTACTAAATAAATTTCTTTTCATATCCATTAGTAATAATAGTTTGTTCATATTCGGGGGTAAATTATTTGGAATTGGTAAAACATCATGAAATAAATTCAGGTATTTATCATGTTCATTCTTAGACAATTTAGACTGACGAAATGTTTCAAGCAATTTTTGACAAAAAGCACGTGTAGATAAATCAGTATAAAGATGAAGTTGAGCAAAAGAAAGATAATCATTTTCTTCATCGGCATCATCATTTGAACTTAACATGGAAAATTTTTCAACGTTGTTAACATCAGGAATTGATCGGAAATGTTCACCAATATTACAAGTAAATAAATCATCATTACGTTCAGAAACATCATCATTTGTTAATGGAAGAGAAATGTTGTTGTTGTTTATCTGAAATGAAGGTGATAAACAGAATTGAATTGATTGTAAAGGAATTGGATCTGAATTTTCATTGTGTAAACGAGCTGATCGAGCTTTTTCGTTTTTCTTTAATAAACGAAGATTATAGGTTTCATTGGCTAATTCAAGAGCATCATCAACTTCTACTTCGATATCCATCAACCTACAAAAATAAATTGAAATTGGAATAAAATAAAATAAAGAAAATAATTTTTCGACATATGCAGTCACATAGAAAATCATTTTACAAATAATCGGAGATTTTTTTCTCAGTATTTTAAACAGAGATAAAATTCTGTGTCAATTAGTTCTCTTTCATTTTAATAAGTGCAAGAAAGTAAAATTTACTTCAACAACAGCCAATCGTTGATTAACAAAAAAATTATACCAAGCACTTTATTCGAAAAAAAAATTATTGGAATACTCAATTCTAAAATTGAAAAATAAAAAAAATAATTTAGTAAAATAATAATAATAAACATATCGAAATAAGATAACAGTAGAAACAACTGTACAATGTAGAACAACGAACCTTTGTTCATATTGACCGTTATATAACTCGTTGACCAACTAGATATCCTGTCAATAGATGTCGTTTGATTCTACATGTATAATCTTTGCAGATATTATACGTCTACTTTTCGCGAATATACTGCGGGGTTTCAGTAACACTAAACTTATTGTGATGTAAACATTCCATGAAACCTGCCATAGATATAGGTCTTCGAAAGTAAGACTCAAAAAGTCATTCGTTTTATATACTGTCGGATCCGACAAATTCCGACAGTCGGATGATATCGGATCCGATGGGTTCCAGCTGTCGGAAATTCCAGGATCCTATCACCAGAAACCTGGACTTTCCGATGTCGGAATACATCGGAAATTGAAGGATATAATGTGAAAACCAATAGTCGGAAGTCCGTCGGATCCGACCGTCGGATGTTGTCGGATTATTCAAGGATCCGACAGGATCCGATGGGTGGATTTTGACCTGGGCTGTTAACCTTGTAAAAAGAAAAATTCAGAATACGATAGAACAATATCAGAAGAAAACAACTCAGAAGAATAAGAAAGATAAAGAAGTATTATTTATTCCAGTTACATATTATGGTAGTGAAACTATTATAATGTCCAATAAGATAAAAAACAAGATTGAATCAATTTTTCCAAAAACAGAAGTTATCTTTGGATATAAAAAAGGATTAACATTAGCTAAGTTATTCACAAAGAACTTTAAAGGAAAAGAACCATTAGAAATGAATGTAGTGTATAAACTCTCATGTGACAGCTGCGAACAAGTTTACATAGGTCAAACGAAACTAAATGTAAATGAAAGAATGAAACAACACAAAGAAGGATTATATAAACCAGATAGATCTAGAGCTGCTGAACATATGATAAACAACAAGAATCATATTATTGACTTTAGTAAACCAGAAATCATTGCCAAAGATACTCATAAAAAACGACGTGAAATCAAGGAAACATTCCTAAGTTTAAAACATAAACAATCATACAACAAAATCAGTCACGATCTAATGATTTTTTCGAACTAGAAAACAAGGGGGAGAAACATTCCAATGCAGATGACTCATTTTCTCCCCCTTGCATTGGAATGTTTGAGAAGAAACACGGACATACTTTACTACATATATATACATATTCTTTTTTTTTTTTTTTCTTTTCACTTATATGTGTCTGATGATGTTCTTAGTTAGAACGAAACGTCACATTTATTTTTAAATAAAATAAAAAATGATAGATAGTTTAATTACTTTTGCTTTTTCAATGTTCTTATTAATGACTGGGTGAAAATAGAATGTCAAAAAATTAAGAAAAAGAAATCTACCATGGATAGATTTTCATATGTTAAATTAGTAAAACGGCTGAAAATTCATATCGACCAACCATACGATGAAGATCTTAAACATCGATCTCATTATGCTTTAGCAAAAATAAATGAAATGTTTGATAATCGTATCAACCCCAAAGAACAATTGAATAAAATGGCTTGTGTATGGCCTATCGAGAACATTTAGAGCTTCACCAAGGAGAAACTGAAACGTGAAGAAATTGAGGATGTATCAATATTGAAAACAAAATTATGAAGATTTGGAGAACAATTACTCCAAAATATGTTTCAACTTGACTAATTCAATACTGAGAAGATTACAATGTTTGATCAACAAAAAGAGATTTTCAAAGCACCAAGAAAGACTACCATGATATTAAAAAATGAAAAATTCCGTTGAACGTTATTGTATGAATAGTGAAAATTAATTATTTTAGATGTTATTTTCGAATAAAATTTTTTTCCATCATCATATTTTCTATATATCCTCCTTATAATAAAGACTATAGGTTTGACAATCAAGCGTAATATTCGCCGTATGATAAGGGAATATCGCTCCAATTTTGAGTGAAGTTGAATTTACTATAAGGGAGAACCACCAAGACTTTTGGTTCACCCTCTACAAAATGTCCATGTGCACAGAGATTATATACATTTAATAGCTATATTTATCGTATTTATTTTGAAGACAAATGTTGCAATGTTTTATCTAGGTTTTATTTTTCGAGTGAACAAAACAAACTTTAGGATGTGGGTGAGGATGTGAATAAAAAGGAGACATGCTTATGTACACTCTTCGTCAAGATAAAACATGTTTGCATTCAAAGTTTGATTAATAAATGGTTGCAGAAAAGTGAAAATTATTGACGATTTTCTCTGGCAAATGTTCGTAAAGTAAGTAATAATTCTTTACTATCTTTAAATATAATCATATCTTTTTTAACATGTATTTTTGTATTTGCGCCATTGTAACAACAATCTTTTACTTTGATTTGATCACCAGTAAAATTTAATTTAAGAACACCACATTCTTTTGCTCTTTCAGAATAGATTATAATCGTTTCGCTTTTCTTTATCGATGAACGTTCTTCACTAATCTCTGTTTTCAATAATGTTGATAAAATATTTGTTAAAGCTGGTATATTCACATGTCCAGCATAAGCCGAAGAACAGAATGTCACAATATTTTCCACATATGTGCTTAAATCACCAGGCGACCAAATAGTTTTCTCAAATGGATGTTCATCACTATTAAAATAAATTTTTAAGGGGCTATTTTTGAACTCATCCATGTGTGCTCCAACAATTCTCAGTAGATGATATTGTTCTGATTCACATAATTCTGCATCAGCAACGTCGAGAGTGCAGCTGTCATCGTTTTGTAAAACAAAACCCAGTACCTTGGACGATAATGCGTTTAATACTGCCTGTAAGCCTTGAGATGCTAAAGAGGTAATTCCAAGCTGACTAAAAAAAAGATCATTTTAAAGTAAATAAGGTTCAAAACTTCAAAATGGATCATTGATATGCATGCACCGAATCCGAACGTTCGGGCTTGATGGGTACGAACTCGGTCTAAGGGTTTAATAATGTATAAGTTAATCAACTCATCAGTCTGAGAAATGATTAACTCATACATTACCGAACCTGAGCGCGAATCTGAACCCTAAGATTGAATGCAAACAGTTTGGGTTCGATGCATGCCTATAAAACATCGATTTTGGTATTGAGACAGTTTGCATTGATTCAGAAAAACGACAAAATATATGATACTTTTTTAATCGAATCAGAAAGATAGAAAAGTTGATCTATGCAACAAACCTGATAAAATTACTCGACATTGAATTAGCAAAATTCGACATGATGCCACTCATAGTTACAGTTGTTTGTTCCTTATAGTACTGATTCGATCTGGTTCCAAATCGAATTCGACCATTATCATTAAACATTAATGAAGCCATTATTTTAGCAGATAGAATATTTGATTCAATAGATAAACTCTATAATGAAAACAAAATGTCATGAATAGTAAATCTTTATCAAACTTTTATGAAAGTGTACAGCGCGTTAATAAACTGATTCAGCTGTTATAAAAGATCACCTTTAAGAGTTTATTATTCACTACGCGTGCATCAAATCCTAACTGTTTGGTTTTAGATTTGACTATGCCTCATGTATTCAAGCTTCTGATGTATGACTGTTGCTCAAACTCTAACTTAAACACATACCCAAACTCCAACCCACACTCTGCTCAACACTTAGAGCACCAAAACGCAAGCGGTTTAAATGTAGTGCATATGGAGTTACGATGTCAAACCCAAACTCCCAAATAGTTTAGGTTTGAGTTTGGTGCATGCCTTTTATTCACGCTGCATTTTTTAATTTGACTCGGTTTTTACCAAGAAAGACAATAAAAAAAGCAAAATATTCTCTTATTTTTATATTATTTCATCTCAATAAATTCTTTTTTATGTAAATATTGACATTTAGGCAAGAAACTAGAGAAGTAAAAAAACACGTCTCACTATGTCTATAATCCAATTCTATGATGAGATTGTAAGTGATATCATGATTGTCAATAAAAAACAAATTACCTTTGATAAAAAGCAAATTTTCTCTTGTTTGATACGAAAAATCAGACTTCAGACACACTAAACAAATAATTCAATGTTAAAGTTATTTTGAAACATCTTGACGATGTGAATGTAAAGATTTCTTCTCTACTAATAATTTTAAAATAATTGTAAAAATCTACCAATGAAAATCATATATTAACTTGTAAAGATTTAGTAAAGTAAAAACTGTTTGTCAGTTGACATTTTTCGATTCTTAGAATATAGTGATAAGGAATTTTATTGAGAATTTAGAATAGAGATTTTTCATTAGAAAGAAGATGCTCGCTTTTTCAATTTTCTATTATACATATAACGACAACGACGATATACAAACATTTTTTACAATTTTCTTGTAAATTCATAGTGTGTTCTAGTTTTTTGTATATTGTAATTAACTATAATGGTGTTGGGTTAGTTAGTTATTTTCCTTTGAGTTGAGTCATCTCCCGTGAGTTAGTATAGAGTAGAAGAATGAACTTACAAGTAGACGAGAGTAGACAAGGTCAACGAGAGAAAAATAAAGAACGAAAGTAGAGAGAATAGAGAATGTAGAATTGAAATCTGAGGCTAGCTTTTATTATTTAGTTACCAATTGATTATGAAGTATTTAATTCTTAATCTTTTTCTATGAAACTTGGCCAAAACTAGTCATAATAGTTAATTTAACAAAATAAATGACTTGCTGATAGTTTCAAAAACATTATTTCTACAAGAAAGAGCTGAACGAGTACTCAGTCGAGTGTTACTTGTGTTGATTCACTTTGAATTATATATTATTTGATAGCCCTTTCAAAACTCTACAAAATAATACTATTATATCTAGAAAAATTCGTGAGTAAAGCATTTCATTGAATTTTCTCTTGAATAATGAGACTTGTTATTTAAAAAAAATAATATATTTGAAATCGGCACAAAAAACTGAGTCATCTGATCAGCTTTGATTTTCGTCGAAAAATTGAGCTGTGGTCCTCCCTCAGACATGCGTTAATAAGTGAAGTCTGTTGTAGTGTTTAGTCTACTTGTAAAAGGTGCTTTGTATATCAATAAAAAGTAAAAATCATGTTTCAATAGATCGGCTCAGTTTTTTGTGCTGATTTCAAATATATTACTTTTATTAAATAACAAGTCTCATTATTCAAAAGAAAATTGATAAAAAAATACAGTTTTTGGCATCATGCAACGTGATATGCTTCAATAAAGAGCTTTACCTACAAGCTTTCCTAGATATAACAGCTCTATATTGTAGACTTTTGAAAGGATTATCAAATAAATATATAATTCAAAGTTAATCGACACATTTTTGGTTGACAAAGATTCTCTATCATTACACCCTATCCTACAATATGTGGTCCCGAATTCATTGTGTTGACCACTAGATCCATTTATCCACTTTCGGTGCTTAGGTATTTACTATCATTTGATAGGTCTCAATAAGATTTATCGATTTGTTTCCGATAATAAGTACTGCTATACTATAATCATATATGCCCTAAATAGCATAAGAAAAAAAAAAGTTATTAAATTAGGTCGGTCAGGGTGTGAAATGCATGAAATTATCTGATTTTCGTTAAAAATAGATTTCTGACTTGTGAAATGATAAAATTGGAAGGTGAAAGTGAGACTCCCCATAGGGAACCGTTTTACACCTGTTAACGACCTCCGTCCTTTTTGACATAATTACCTGTGAGACTATTAAATTGATTTGTCATTGCGTCAAAAAATTTTCGATTATATATAGATAAAATCTTTTACACAGATAGAGTCATAAAGAAATATATTAATTTTAAATGAATATTTTATTTTTACGAAATGTATTCTTTGAACACTAATTTCTAGAAAAATTTCTTAAACATATATATGATAAAATAAAATGTTCTCTTCCTGTTAGATTGTCATTGGTTCTTGTTCGTTATTTTTATCATTTTGTTCTATTTTCTCTTGTGATATTGATGTTCCCAGATTTTGTGGAACTGCTGATCCATATAACAAGTATACTAACCCTCCAATTGTATAAACAATCATAAAGATAATAAAAAGACGTCTCCATTCGCTAAGAATTGGTTCTTGTATTATAATTCCAGCGATTATATTTGCACCAAGACTTCCTATTGATCCAAATGTAATTGATAATCCAAAAAGAATGCTCGAATAGACAGGTGCTACATCAGCAAAATTAACAACATAACCAGAACCATAACCAAAACCTTAAATTAATCATACAAGAAATAACATAATATCTATTATTTAGATCTGATTAGAATTCCTCAGATTGATATTTATAATTTACCTGAACCAGCAAGAAAAATAAATATAGTTATAATTCCTAATGGTTGTCGTGTTCCATCACAAAAACAAAGTGCAATCATGCATAAAGCAGGAATAAATGATGTAAGAGAATTAAATAATTTTCGTACATTAGTTAATATCATTAGATTTTTTTTAACAAGATAATCAGCAATTATTCCTAAAAATAAATCAAATTTTTTTTTTTCTAATTAAAATTAAATAAATAATTTTATGTTACCAGATGAAAGACTACATATAGCCATAATAATAAATCCACTAGCTAATATATAACCTGCATTTTGTGTAGATACATGATGAATTTCTGTTAATAATTTTCCAATATTTGTATAAAAAAAGAAAAGTCCAAATACATTACATGAATGAGTAATAAATAAAGCACTTATTGGTTTTGATTGAATTATATTTTTCCATGGAAGTGAAAAAAATGAAATATTTCGTCCATTTTTTATTACAACTTCTTGATTAATTATTCCACAAATATAATTTCGTTCAGTTTTATCTATTCTTTTATGTTTTTTAGGAGAATCAGATACCAACCATAACCATAAGAAAACCCAGATAAATCCAAATATACTTGATAAAATAAATATATGCATCCAACCTGAATTTATATAACGACAAAGAATACCACCAAGAAACATCATAGTTGCTATATCAAAACAAAATTCTAATTAAGAAATTTCCAAAAACAATCTTCTTAACTTACATGTACCCATATGAGTACCAGAAAAACTAATCGCTGTTAAAGTACCTCTTTCAGTAGGTACAGCCCATAATGACCATATTGTATAAGTTGCTGGAAAAAGTGCACCATGACCAAGACCAGTTATTATTCGTAGAATAAATACAAGTAAAAAATGAGTTTCTGACAAAAAATACATTATCGATAAAGCTAATGTAGAAATAGTACTCATTAATAGAAAATAAGCATATACTTTCTTTGCACCGATTTTAATTGATAACCATCCACCTATTAATATTAAAAGATCATTTTTAAAAAAGAAATTCTTGTTAAATTAAGACTAACCTGGTACAAGTGTTAATATATAACCTGCCCAATAACCTCCAAGAATAATTTGTTGTTCTAATTCAGTCCATTGAAATTGTTTTTCTTTTGAAAATATAAAACTAATTTTGTTTAAAGATTTTTCTTTTGTTATATTATGATAAACAAAATCTGGTATTGGTTCAAATTTAATATCATAATCAGTTTTATTAACCATACATACAATAGCAATAGACATACTAAGACGTTGTGCATATTGAATAAAAAGACCAAAACAAACAAGTAATGATAAAGTAAAACGAGTTGATGGAATAAGCCGTGGTGGTTTTTCATATTCTTCTTCACTAATAATCATTGGTTTCATTTTTTATTCGAAAAAGTAAATATACAAATAATTCATTTTTCCTTTCTTTTTATATCTAATGATTCGATTTGCCTTCTTTCTTTTTTTTTGTCCTTAAAATATATGACGCACTCAAGCATGACACATTATATTGTTTCAGTACACAATGGTAATTTCTAAGAGAATACGAATCTGACCTCATTTAAAATTATGTAAGAGAATTTACTCGGAAGAATTTTAATAAATCTTTTCAATTTACTTACAATTTTTGAATCATCATAAAAATTTATATTGTTTAAGAATCTTAAATAGAGATAAAACAATATCAATAGAATTTTTACTTTATTTTTATTCGGATGTAATTCCAATATCGAATCAGTCTTAATGTTATGAAATCTATTTTAGTATTATTCATGAACATACTTAATTTTATTGAAATAAAATATGACGTTATTTTACCTGGTATGTTAGTGTTATATATGCACCTCAAATAAACGATTTGGTAATATTAAAAGAAGAAAAAAAATGATCAATGAAGCATGACTGTGGTAGCAAAGAACAGAAAAGGAGTTTTTATCATCTTTTTTATTCCCTTGACTGAAGAGAAGGTCATATGAAATTAATATGTTTGTGTCAGCAGTGAAAAATTGTACTCGTTTATGGAAAAATGCTTCATCCCACAAAAAATCATACATATTAAAGAGAAATTGAAAGAAAAAAAAATCTATATACATATACAAATATAATCCATTGTATTATTTATTGTATCTATCTTTGAATGATAAAATACGATTAACTTTGCTCATTCCATTAGCGTACTTAAACATACATAACAGCAACAAAATATATCCTACAGAATATGCCTTATAAACGATCATCTACAATTCCACTAAAACCAAACACTCAACTTCTTCAACAAAAAGAATTCTTAATTTCTTTCTTAAAGTCTTTCACTTCAATTTATTCACTGGCAGTTCTATAAACAATTTCACTTTATAAGTGGAGACGTCCATGAACTATCCCAGCTCCAAACAAAATCGTTTCCGATAGAAAGATTCCATTTCTACTTTAAACTTCTATTACGCTGCAAAAAAAAAAAAAACTTACCGATTTCTCTTTATTTTCTTTCAATCTCTCGTTATAGGTAAGGTTATGGATCGGCAATTTCTGTCTACAAAATACATCAACGTTTACTTCATAAAAGAGATTCTGCTTGACTTTTTGAGGTTAAAGCATTTCTCCTTGACGTAGAATAATTTCTCTCTGCAGGAGGAAAATGGTCCAGCCCTCAAGAGGATATGAGCTCAAGTCGAGATGTGCCTGAGATATTGACTTTTTACTATATTTTTCCTATGAAACTCCATGTTTATCATAAAATCAAAGCTTCCAATTTTGACGTAAAGTTTTGTCCATATCAATATCTCAACTACAGTAGCTCATCTACAAAGTTTCAGCATTTTTGAAGTAAGCATTCTCAAGATATGAGTCTGTTAACATAAACACAGTTTTTTATGGATATTCTTTTATGTATGAATATTTTGAAAACATTATATATCGGGAATACTTATTCCAAAAATTCTGAAACTTTGTAGATGAGCTACTGTAGTTGAGATGTTGATATGGACAAAACTTGACGTCAAAATTGGAAACTTTGATTTTATGGAAAATATGGAGTTTCATAGGAAAAATATAGTAAAAAGTCAATATCTCAGGCAAATCTCAACTTAGACTCATATCCTCTTAGGCTTTTTCTAGTTTATATGTTCTTTACTTATGGACAAAGTTTGGGTTCAAAACCTTGTTGACACCTCGGAAGGTGCTCTCATAAGAATTTTAAAAAATGCTGAGAAAAGTTGGGAAAGATGTTTTATTTGAAACTTGTAATTTTTGGACCGATCGATTGTATTGCATGTCACAAAATAATAGACACTATTTAAAATGATAAAAATATCTATGTTTTGTAGAGAATTTCACGAGAAATTTTTCTATAAAATATTTTTTATGCCGAATTATTGATGAAAAAAATGCGTGATACTGAGAGATTCATTTAATTTTCTGTTCCATCCGTTGTATTCCGTCAAATTCTCTCGCAAAATGTGGTAATACAATACATCTGTTGCTGATATTGTGCCATTTTATATTATTATTCACTCTATGTATTCCTTTTTCGTCTCTCATCTTTTATTGATAGTCTATTAACAGTCCTTCAAACATTCAATAAATATTACCAAAAAAAAAATGTATTTATTTTGTTATTGATGTGTGTATATTCGCTTCAGAGTTTTCGTCCGACCAATGTGCAACGATCATGAATGCCCATATTTGATAGATTTTCTTTATCATATATTTCATATATAATCTCGTTTAATATTTGATAATTCAGTTTTAAAAATGCTTTTAAAGAATAATGAGAAGTTGTTTCAGTATAAGCTGCTTCTAAATGAAAATGTTCCTTAGCATAATCTAAACTTTTTTCTATTAACTTTTCACTTAAACGTTGACCACGATAATTTGAATCAACACTAACTACACCCGTATATAATATACGATCAACATTGAAATAATCAAAAACATTTCTCGTTTCTTGTAAACCACCTAACATTTTGTAAATATAACGTAAACTTTTCGATTGAAATTCTTTAGCATTGTCTTCATCATTTTTATGTTTAATTGTATTTATTATCATACCAGGAATTTTATTTCCATCTACAAAAACAAATGAACATTGATCATTGATACCATATTTTATAACTGCATTAATAAAATCTTCAACTTCGATCGGTAAATTGTAACCGAAACGTTCATTTAGTGGTTCATGGAGGAAAAATGAATTTAATAGAAGTGATTCAACTGCAGATACATGCTCATCAGTAAGAAGACGTAATTCGAGTTTAGACATCTAAAATTATGAGAAATACAAATTTTATATCATTTTAAAAATCTCTGAATGTATGTTGCAAAACGAGTGTACAATGAAACTTCGTGCCTCTTTTCGGCATGTATATAATGTGTTGAATGCATGGAGCACGTGCGGCTTCATAGTGTGTGAGCTCTCTCTCTAGTTAGTATCCGTCTGCCAGTGGGAAAGAGAGAGTACACTCATGGATGAATGTATATCAAAATTTATATTAATCGCGAATGAATATGAAAGCGGACTGCACACACATATAAGAAAGAGAAACAGAGAAAGAATGGTATCAAAGATAACATTCTTTCTCCAAAGCAGAGCACGAACAAAGAAGCGCAAAACACTATGTGAATGGAAAGGAGAAAGAATGTCTTTAAAAGTGATGCATAGCAAGGGAGAAAGAGAAACAGTAGCGAGGACACTCGTTATCGCTAACATAGTGTGTTCGTCGCTTCACTTGCTGGCACTTATATCACCAATATATTTGCTTTTTTTTCTTATGGATTTATTGATGTTTGCTATTGGTACACGAAAAAAAAGGAGAAAAGAAAGAATCATTGCTTAATGCGTATTTCGTGTTATTTGTACTGAATTAAAAATGTTCTTTAACTACATTTGCTATTTTATATAGTACTCGAAGGAAGTATTTCATACATAGAAGGTTCGATCTATAGTTCTAACCCAAATTATTATTCAGACTTAGAGAAAATGAAATTCGTCAGTAATTTGACTATGATAGTAAATATTATTCATATAATACAGAGCACTTTTGCTGCGCTACAAAAAAACACTTTGTAATATGAAGTGAAATATTCGATTCTAGCCATTTCGCATTTGTTTAAGCGATTTCTCGAGAATGATGTAATGAAAAATTCTAGCATTTGCAGTTTGATTAGATCTTTGTTAGTAAAACAAGAATTGCACGAAATATAAAAACGTGTAATGCTTCGTTCGGAGAATTATAGATGGCGCAACTAGTAAAAATGACTAATCTTGTATCTTTTGTTTTTATTAGAAGGCATTCACTGGTAGAATCGTACTGTTTTCTTCGGTGCTTCACACTGTTCGGCGTGGTTATTTTTTTTTTTATTTAGTCCATTGAAATATATTTTTTTGGAAACTACAAAGTCTTTCAGGAGAGATTAAATAGTAAAATTTTATCAAAAAATATTTTCCCAGGTCGATCGTTCCAGTGGACGGATCCCGCCGGAATTTCTTCGTATCGGAACTGTTCAAATCCTCTCAATTCCAGCAATCGGAAAAAGTCGGAAGAATTCAATATCTTACAGGATAATCATCGGAATCACAGCGTAAACCACCGGAAAGGGCGGGAATGAAGCTGTAAACCGATGGAAATCACATCATATCCTATTCTTAAAAACCTACTAGATTTCTCATACTATTTTCAGTATTTCTTCTCCAAAGCTCACTATTCAACTTATCATAAATTCTATTTCTGTTGAATATAATTCTTTAAGTATTTTCCCATGATTATTCTGAAAAATTCTTCAAAATTTCAGTTAGTTTTTCTCATAGATTTTCTGATGGATTTCGCTCACGATTTTTCGAAGATTTCAAGAATTTCTAAATGAGTTTCCAGGATTTCGCTCAAAATTTCTCAAGAATTTCTACGATTTTCCTTAGAATCTTTCCTAGTCTCTCGATTTCACTAGGATCATTCCTAGTTTTGCTGGTAAATCTCTGGAACCGTTCTCAGAAAATGCACATGAAATGAGAAGAAAAAAACTTGTATATATAGTTGTTAGGCTGCAAAATAAAACTATGAATGAATAGTAGTCAGAAATTTTATTTAAACTGTATTTAAATCTAATTTTTAGGTTTTTTTTTGAAATTTGTACATTTAGTTAATTAACTCTTTTCAAAGGGTATGTTTCAGTTGAATTTTTTCTCTATAGTTTTCCAAAAAAGATTTACTGAGAATCTGGATTTTGTATAAAAATGTTTCAAATACTCTTAGATCATAGAGAAGATTTTGATGTATCTGCTAGTAAAAAAATTGTCACAAAAAGACAGATAGAGCATTTAGAAACTTATTTTTTCTAATTAAGCTAAATATAGCTGAGATTATACATTTACCCTTCGTCCATCAGCATAATTATACATTTTCCTTATGTGGGGTAAATGTATAATGCTGATAGATATCTCTGAAAACCCATCATCACTATGTTACACGATCAGATTTTGAAAAACTAATTTTGCAGATCGATAGAGAAAAGATTTCTCTAGATGTATTGTGAAGAAAGTTTTTTTAAGATATTGAAAAATAGAAACAAATAAGTTCTAAAAGACATGATTGATTTTATTATATATTTATCTCATCTTACTCTAAATCATTAGAAAAGAATGCATACTTATTTCAAATAACTAGATAGAACTGAATTTTGTAACTAAATGTTGTGTGCAGAATTTTGACAAATCTGTTACTGTTGTGGAGGATTATAAAGTCCTATAAAAATATTTTTATTCTCCATAGCTCAAAAACAAAAAAAAATATATTAAAATAAATTTCAAAGCTGTTTATCATTATATTCATTCTTGATTTTTTTGACAAAATTTGAGAATACAAATGATAGATTTTCTAGCACGATCGTATAACAAAAATTTTGAAATTTCTGACAAAACAGTAAATAAAAACACGACCCAGATCGTTTCATATAGCTATCGTACAACCTAAACCTATAAAAAGTACAAAGAACTGGAAAAGATCTATCGTAAAAAAAATTTTTTTGGAGAAATAAACACTTCTAGTCTCCTTTTGCACTACTAAACGAAATACATATAACTTCTTGAAGGATTATATTCTAACATATCTAAATTTGAATGTAGATATTTTGTCAATCACACGATAGAAATTATTGCTTCTACCATTACGAATTGATTAAGACCATACTAAGGGACAATGATAGCGTGCATATAATGTTTTTCATAGTTGCGGTTGAAAGTTGGTTTTCAATCGAAAAGAAATTCAATTAGCTATACATATAAATATATTTCTATGTTTTTTTTCATTATGTGACTTCATTATAATTTATATGATTATTTAGGAAAGTGCTATGATTCCTCGCGACTGTTTTCAAGGAAAGTTTGCAATCAGTTGATTTGTTTTTGCGCTACTATATATTCATAGCCTAATTTCAACCGAGCATTTTTTTTGATTTATATTGTTTATATATATATATATAAGTTTACATAAATTAAATGTATACAAGTTCTACGAGAACAATGTTTATTTTCAATGGAAATCGATAATTAATTAACTAGAAACTGTCTTCATAGTATCTATCTAGAAAGCAAAAACATATACACCTGCATGCTCTCATTAAAACTTCAGTTGTTAGATTTCAACTTTGTAAACAATTTTAAAAACCTCCATTCGCATGCTCGTTACCGGACGGGAAATGATAAGATATGATCCGTCTCCAACCATTCATAAGAAACCAATGAAATCCCTATTAGGAACCGTACGAGAAACGATAGTATACGATACATATCCAGTAAACCGTAAAGACCACAGGGAAACGTCGTCGGGAATCGCTCAGGATACGATAGCCGGATCCAAATTTCACATCCGAAGCCAGTAATATCCAAGAACTCGACCGAATACGGAGACCGAAACCGGCTTTAAAATCCTGCTACAGGAATATACCGGAATTTTATCAGATCCTGCCAGTTCCTGCCATACGAAATTGACATGGGTATTTAGAGTAGGAATCTGCAAAATTCTCAAATATACTAAGTCTGACCAAAAGTTCTGGCAACGCCATTGACATTTTCATAAACCAATTAATAATGAGGAGGTTTCTGCATAAATAAATAGTACAATGTCTGGCCTATAGTGATGTATATGCTAACTCTATTTTAGACTTACGAGGGAACATATATAGGTGTTCAAGCCCTTTAAGGCTCATCTTTTGGCGATAGATAGATCTCAATGAGGTATGAAAAACTCCAAAAGGATACGTGCCCTTAAGCCTTCCTTCTAGAGTTATACCCATTTTAGTATAATTTCAGCCTATAGCTCGATATGCACCAACAAATCGAATGACATTATTTTAAGCTGAAATTTTCAGTGCATTCTAGTCACAAGTATAGCTATCTATGGGCTAAATTTCAGCTTGAAATAATGTCATTCGATTTGTTGGTACATACCGAGCTACAGGCTGAAATTCTACTAAAATGGCTATAACTCTGGAAGGAAGGCTTAAGAGCACGTATCCTTTTGGGGTTTTCCATATCTCATCGATGTCTAGCTATGGTCAAAAGATGAGCTCTAAACTCGTTGAACACCTCGGGACCTTTCCTCGTGAGCGCGATTGATCTTCAGATGCTCCAAGTTCATAACAGAATAAAGATGGATACAGGTCAGCTAATAATTTCGGATTGAAATATTCTTTGACAGATTTTGATGAATGAGGAATTAGGTAAACATTTTCAGTGATTGTCTGATCCTTGTGTACATTATTTTTAATCTTTTTCGAAACGTAGGTAGCAATTTCTTCCGAAGATACTGATGTGCTTTTAACATCGAGAACACCAATTAAATAGAAACAGATATATAGAACTACAGATTGATTAATTCGTCTCACTTGCTGCTAATAGGAATAGTATCTGCAGTAGTAGATCCTGTTAGATTGTATAACGGATCAGGAACTTATCCAACTCTTTCGAATTGAATTTCTTCATCACCTAACTTTTGTTCGAATGTTGACATAATGCACTCTGGTACATCGTCTTCTGGCAATTGGTTAATATTTTGGAGATTTATATTAATGTTTTGATAAAGTATATTGTGTTTTTTCAACCATTGTAATGCTCGAATAATTTTTTTCTTACGCACTGTGACAACCTTTCTTAGATGAATACGATCGGGAGGTCGAGCTCCAATAAATACCACTTTCAATGTAATACATAAATTGTCAAGTGTAAGTGGTAAACTGTCGACAATATTTGGTACATTTTGAAGAAAAGTAATACAATTGTATTTCAGTGCAATCTGCGCAGTAGTAGTTGAATGAAAAGGTGAGTGAAGTTTTATTATACAACTATTATGACGATAAAGTTATATTAGTTTTTGTTCTGGAATTGTCAATCCTTGTAATTCAACAGGTATGTCACCTAACCCCATATTGTTGGCAGCTGTAAACTTAGGAATAGATTTCTTAAAAAGAACAGCATGGCATTTTTGCCAAAGTCTGCACATATCCGCTTCATTCTGTTGAAATAACGTCGTTTTTACAATAAAATGATGACGAATTAAACGTTGAAGAATCTAAAAATTACCAAATTACTTGTACACCAAAGAATCGATTTTATTCCAGCAAAACAGACACAAACAACTAAAAGTGAACATATTATTGGAAAACTAGTTTTTACTTCATTTTATGCAGCTGCCGATGAAAACCAACCAACCTATTCGATATATGAACTCGATCCTATACCCTTCAAACATGGGTCAAATCGAGTTAGATTGACGCAAATGCCAGCATTTATCGGTATTGATCCAACAATTTTACAATTTATTCGGTGGTCGAAAGATGCAGCAAGTGCTTGTAATTTCGAATATATGTCAACCTGTTGGGAAAGTCCAGCAATTAGAAAAGATTTACAAGACACCTGTCTTTATCAGATTCTTGCTGATTCAGTATTTATTTATCGTATTGGACAGCACTGGGTTGTATCGACAAACTCAACAACTAACTGCCATTTAGTTAAAACTTCTGATATGGAACAACATAAGATTACTGACAATGATGAAATTACTCTACCATCAACCCTCTCTTATTACAACTATCGACACCAACTCTTTAGTTCACGATCGTTTTTATTTACCGGGTTTACCTATAAAAGTAGGATCAACAATATCTTTAATACAAAATTCAACACTATATTCAATTGGACAAAATTTAATCGATTTACGTTCAATGATCGGAGATAGTACTCATTGGGTAAAACTATCACATATCCCCTCTGATGTTCAAGCTGTAATAAATTTCATATTGAATACTCCAAAACCATCAACAATTATAGGATATAAAGAATGAATTA
Organism: Macrotrachela quadricornifera; assembly: GCA_022393335.1. NCBI lineage: Eukaryota > Metazoa > Rotifera > Eurotatoria > Philodinida > Philodinidae > Macrotrachela > Macrotrachela quadricornifera. The sequence continues at coordinate 1,149,044 of JAJEKB010021302.1, read as the reverse complement.
ATTATCCTATTTCTTTTACAGGAATTATTATAGCATGTATCAGTTTAATTATAATTGGTATCTTAATATATTATCTACGATCGAAAAAAAACAACTCCGCAGCGACGAATTTTACCATCACTATGCCATCTTGTGCAGTGGATATAGCAAGTATTCAGTCGACTCAGTCTCCTGCTGATCTGTAAAACATATGGTATTGCCCAGCATTCAGTTAAACATATATACATATTTCACATTAACACTTTCATGCGTATATTCGTGCAATTTTGTCTTTCTTCTGTTCATTTTTGGACATTTTTGTGCACCCAGTTTTTTTTCTTTTTCGTTCTTTCTCCCTTTCTTCGCTTCATCCCTAAACTATTCACAATGTCTTTTTTTTATCCTTCTGTTTTCATACACATTACGCTATGCGGGCCCTCGGATTGGGTCTTAATTAGAGCGGAATGTGTGCTAAGAGCAATATCGGACATCGTTTTGTACGATGCTTCTTTTGACGAATTCAATAATACGCGATCTTCTTTCTCTCATATTGTGTATTACTAGTTCAGTTGCCTTTTGTTGTATTATCTTATAGTGCATCTTTCTTCCACGCTTTTGTCCTTCACTCTCTCTATACCCTTCTCTTGCTCTCTTTCTTTTTCCATCTCTTTTTTTTTATGAAAAAGTGAAGAAGGACTTTTGTTGAGATAATGGTGTCTGAAAGTCAGTAGACACATCGAATCAATAGAAGACGCGTCAAAAAAAAAGAAGGTCGAAGTAGAGAAGAGTACACATGATTAAAAAAAGACAAGTGAGATTCAAAAACGGAATACAATCTGAATCTGAGCGATATTCAAAAAGGCACAATATTGTTCGTTTTATTCTTATTGTTGATTAAGGGGGTCCTCCCCTCAGAAAAGTCGAAATTGAGTTTTTGCCATAAAAAGATGCGGCGAAGCCTCCTCTTTCAAAATTTTTATGATTTTTCGAAAAACAAACACATTTAGACAGACTTGTCAGTGAAAATTTGGACCCACTATTACGTTTTTCGAATAATTTTCGAGTTTCTTTTTCATTTTTCTCAAAATCAATTTTTTCGACGATACCGTTTACGCGCGCAAGGACTTCTCAATAACGACTCAATAAAAAAAGGATTATTTTTTTTGTTGAATAGATAAGAGTTTGGGCTAGATCCTCCCAGGTTCTGCATTTTAAATTTCTCTTTTGCTGAAATAAAAAACTTAGATATTTCATTTGGATGAGCGCTGTGAATTTAAACATTTTCCGAGAAAGTGTTTATAAAAATCAAACAAAGAGAAATTCAAAAATTGGCGCCTAGGAGGATCTAGCCCAAACTCTCCTCTATTCAACAAAAAAAAATAATTCCTTCCTTATTGAGTCGTTATTGAGAAATTCTTGCGCGCGTGGAGGGTATTTTTGACCAATAAGTTGGCTGTAACTCATTCGTTTCTCAGAGATTTGAGGATATATTTTAACCACAGTCTCCACTAGCCAAGACTAACGTTCTCTGAAATGTTCGTTGAAACCGGATGAAAAATGACAAAAATGATTTCTGAGGGAGTAGGCCCTTAAACTATTACAATTTGCTATTCTCCGAACATCTTGAATCATTTCTCCCCTCACCACATCTTATAATCATCAATCAGAACTACCTTTTCGTCACTTATAACACTTTCGAACCCAATGACATACCGAAGCATAGCATTTAAGGAACTAAGGGTACCCCCTAGTATAGTAGCTCAGAACCGTAGAGTATCCCCATAGTATAGCACTAGAGGACCTTAAGGTACCCCCATAGTATGGAAGTTGAGCTCCTACTGTGCCTTCAGAATATATGATTTAGAATGAAGCTATTTTTTCACTCTTTCACGTTTGATCGTGACACAAATAGACAGACAAACTATTTTTGTTCATATGACCCTCTCTACAGTTGAGGGAATAATAGAATTTCATGTTCACATCTACTATTCGATAGAGTATCTCGAGTACTACAAATATCTATCTATTTAATATCTTCAGGTCTTGAATATAAAAAAATAAGAAACCAAACAAACTTCGAGACTACTAAAAAAATTTCACAGAAAAATACAACGTGAATTTTTTTCTCTCTTCAATCAAAATAAAAGCTCATTATTTGATATATACTCGAAAAATGCGCTTCGGGAGAAATGCACAAATATCTCCGTCTCATATATACTCCTGAAAGGGAGATAATTTTGGTGTACCAATAGGTATCATCGGCCATTTTGCATTCATTTCCATACAGATACCTTAATTAAAATCACAGAACCATCTATTTATACTGTTCACTTAAATTAACGATAAACTCAGCTACTGTTCGATACCAAGTAATGGGTGATAATCGACTCGGTTTGCTCACGTAGTGTTTAAAAAAAACTATCACATCCAATCGAAAAAACTTTTATCGATTGACTCTCACATATCATAGTTAAAACGATGAAGGACGAATGGTTTGTTACAACAAAAAGCAACATTAAACATTATTACAATCATTGCGGTATTAAAGGAAGACAAGAAATTTTTACAGTAGTCACGAAGTTTGTTTAGTTTCTTATTCTTTTATATTTAAGAACTGAAGATATTAAATAGATAGATATTTATAGTACTCAAGATGCTCTATCGAATAAAAAGAAATGTTTGAAAAAATACCGGAAAGTTATGAAATACGATCCAAAACAAAAAAATGGTGCGAGACTTTGGGCGTCCACTCTATTTACATACGTGATACCTTTACACTATTTGTTTCGTTTATGATTTTATCATCGTCTTTTTAGATAACAGCTCTTATATTTTCTTCTGTTGACACGTCGAGAGAAGAAAGAAAAAAGGAAATTTACAGCGACGACTCATAAGTATCTACAAATCTAAACTAAAACTTGATACAAATGATGAAGAGCAATACGGAATCTGCTGTGACAAATCGAATATACAAGAAATATATTGTTCACATAGTTTTGTTGATTTTTCTCTCTCACTGGCTTTACGACATGTTGAAAATATTGATTAAATTCAATTTTGCAATTATCAGCGATTATTTTTCGCATATCTTTCAGTTATGGAGATTAAATGCAATGCTGACAGCATCGATCATCTTCGTTTGCCTTCTAGGAATACTAAAATTTAGTTATTTCCTCCGGAACATATTCATCATAATGAGGAAAATCTTCAAATCAATTTTTAAAAATCCAGTTATTGTTCATGTACCCATATATGTGTTTTTGTTTGTTGTGTTCGCAAAAATTTATTCTATAAAATTAAATTTACTGGAAAAAAATATTATGGCATCTTTGAATATAACAACAACAACAATTGTTTACTGGAATGAGATTCGGAAAGGTTTAACACTTTATCAACCTTTTTCTGCTGTCTCTATCGGTCTTTTTCTATTTGGTATCAATGTAATATGGACAAATAGTTGGATATCTCAATGGCGCCAACAAGTGTTGTTAACGATTTTTAAACAGATCAAAATCATTTATTCGTCTCTTTCAATTTCAATTCCAACACCTCTTTCATTATTGATTTTATTATTTCTTAACACTATCTTTCAATTAGATTTAGCCATTTCTATACAATCTTATCATTTATTTACTAGCTACTACTTCATATTATTCAACATCATGCTAATTTTTCTCTATAAACTTTTCAAATGGTTTAGCTCGGATATAAATTTTGAACTTGATTCTAATGGTGAAATTTATTTAAATGATGTATCTCAATTAAATAAAACTCGTATATTTTCTATATTTTATCCTCGAACTATGATTGACATTGAATATCTGATTTCGAAAGCTAAAAGTGAAGGTAAAACAATTTCTATACGAGGTCAAGCTCATACAATGGGTGGTCAAACATTACCGTCACGAAATTCTAACTCATTGAATTATGTTTGTGATCTTAAATATATGAATCGTGTGGAATATGATGGCGGAACTAAAGAGGTTTTAGTTGAAGCAGGAGCAACATGGACTCATGTTATCAAAAAACTTAATTATTATGGACGATCACCAGTGATTATGCAAAGTTATTGTTCGTTTAGTGTGGGTGGTACTATATCAGTAAATGCACATGGAATTACTTCCGATCATGCCATGTATGATTCAGTTATCAATATAGAATATATCGATATGTATGGAAATAGAGGAGAATGTAATCGAGAAATGAATAATGAACTATTTTCGTTAATAATTGGAGGATATGGCCTTTTTGCAATTATTACCCGAATCAAATTAAAAACAGTACCGAACGTAAAAACTTCATTAGAATACATTCGACTACAAGTAAATGTTCTGAAAGATACCAATTTGATCTGCCCTAGGAACATATAGATGTAACCTTATTTTAAGAAAGGATCCACGACATCACGATCCAAACTGGGTGCCAAAAAATTTTAGATTTTGAATTAAGTTAGCTAGTCTGAAAGAGCATAAAAAGTTAGATAGAAACCCCAACTTTTACAGCTTTTCAATAAAGTCTTCTAATATTTCAAAGATAACTTATCTGGACCAAAAATATTGACATGTGAAAAATCATGGATTTTTATACATTTTGTTTTTTGAAATTTTCGACCACAAAAATGGATCAAGGGTTTTAGAATTTTACACCAATGGATAGAGCGGAAGATGCTCTACAAGACTATGCAAAACTCATTCTAGGCTCTCGGATAAAAAGTGAATAATAGAAACAAAAACATAAAAAATCAGTTTAAAAAAAGTGTCAAGTTGGGGGTTCTATCTAACTTTTTATGCTCTTTCAGACTAGCTAACTTAATTCAAAATCTAAAATTTTTTGGCACCCAGTTTGGATCGTGATGTCGTGGACCCTTTCTTAAAGTGTAGTTCTTCATCATAGTAATATTTTAATTTCTTTTTCTCTAGGATGACCAATTTTCTAATTATTATGAAGATTTTCTCGATGATCCAACAATTGAAATAAAAATTGCTCGCGTCGATCTTATTGATCCGAACAACATTTTAGTCTTTATTTTTCGTCAAGAATCAGCAACAATTGGTACAGTAGCTGATTTAAGTGATGAAGCTCGAGTAATGCATCCACGTCAACATTTAATTTACACATATCTAGCTCAACATCGATTATTTCGTCGAATTCGTTTTGCTTTAGAAAAATTCTTTGCCCGTCCTCTAGATCTTTCATTGTCTACTGATCGTAATACAACAATGTATGAATCAGCAAAACCTATGGCTCGTTTATATCAACCATTGATATTCTATAATGATACATTTCTACTCCAAGAATATTTTATACCGAAACAATCGTTTCAAAAATGGTACGATAAATTAAAACCAATCATTCAACAAAATTATGAACATCTGTTCATATTGAATTTGACAATCCGTTTTGTCAAAAATGATGAAACGACATTTCTTCCTTATACAAAAAATCATGATTGCTATGCATTTGTTTTCTATTTTCGTATAGGACGCACTAAACTAGGTGATCAACAAGCTCAAGAAATTCATCAAAAACTCATTCAAATAACATTTGAATGTCAAGGTACTTTTTATCTTCCCTATCGTCAACATTATTCATATGAACAAATGTCAATTGCATATCCAATGATTGAGAAGTTTTTCGAGAAAAAACTTGTTTACGATCCTATTGGACTGTTTTCTAATGATTGGTATGAAAATTATCGAAGAAATAAAACGACTTATTTGATGAACATTATTCCAACACAAATCAATCTAATTAATGATCAATTTAAAATAGTAAAAGAACGTCGAACACAATCGTTTCAAACAGTTATTCATAATGATGTACTTAGAGAAAAATTTCGTAAATTTCTTCGTGTAGTTTTCAATGTCGAACCTGTACATGTTATTTTTAATTATGTTAATCGATCTGTTCGAAATTCGGCAAATAAAGATGATGCTCATATATATCGCGATATTCAGAATACTTTAAAAACAAGACAATTTGCTTTTATTCGAAATCTATATGCATTATTTAAACAGATTCTACAGTTACGAACACAAATCAACGATCTATTACAACAACAGATTACTATTTTCAAACATTTAGGTTATATTGGAAAGGTAAAAGGGAAATGAATAGAACTGATCGATAAGATGACTCTTCTGATTGTTTTTCAATTTAGATAAAAGATATTGTTAGTATAGGCGATGGTGGTCGTTGTATCAATCAGTTACAAAAAATCTTAAAAATAAAACATGGTTGTGTTTATATTATTAACGATAAAAAACGTTTAACAGATGTTATCGAACGGAATAGTTTATTTCCTGTTGGTAATTTCATTCCATATAATTTTAAACACCTAACAGATGTACCTATTCCAAGTGAATCGATTGATCTTGTTGTTTGCTATATGGGTTTACATCATTTACCTCAAAATGAACTTGAAATATTTCTAAAAATGATTTATCGTATTCTTCGTCCGAATGGTTTATTTCTTTTTCGAGAACATAATGCTTATAAAGAATTAATTCCATTATTAGATGTTGCTCATATGGTATTTAATGTAGTTACAGGAGTGGATTATGAAACTGAAATTAATGAAATTCGAGCATTTCGAACTGTTGAACAATGGCGTTCATGTTTAAGACAAGTTGGTTTTCAAGATACATTTATCTACAATGAACAAGAAGATGATCCAACTGATGATATTATGATTGTTGTTCGAAAAGCAGAAGAACAGAATAGAACAACGAAAAATTTTGAAGAACTAATTAAAACGGGACATTATCACAAAATTTGTGCTAGTCCAGAATCAAATTATTTTCGACCATGTGAATGGTTCATCGTCCGTATCTTAATGCAATTTGGACAATATTTAAATCATACACCATTTTATTCTTTTCCTTATATGAAATTTCTTTCACTTTACTGGTCTTTGTTTTGCTCGGAAACTGAATTAGCTATAAGAAAATATGATCTTAAGACGGCACTTGTGGCATCACCTGGTTTCTTAATGAACGTGGTTGTTGGTATCTTTTTAACTCTTTTATTTTTACAATTATCTTTTTTCTCATTTGTTCTTCGTCTCATTGGAAAAGTTCGAAGTGCACCTGAATATGAACAATTAGTTCTTCAACAGACAGAAGAAATTTCAAATGATACGTTCAATTTTCAAAATTTAATTGATCAACGAATTGATAATATACAATCATTAAATGAACCCGGTTTCTATGCCATACGAGTACCAAGACATCATGTCTTTACGTCTATACTAATAAAATTAGCTTTACATCCGGTAAAATTTAATCTTTTATATATTTCTGATCAAAATGGTCAAATTCAAATTGAATTAACAATCCATAATAATAGTGAACAACGGTTGTTATGGTTAAAACAACGACCTAATATTAATATTATCTTTGAATACAAAAATCCAGTCAATAAAAAGCAAACTCATTTAATTATCGGTGTTTCAATTAGATATTTATTTAAAATTATACGTCAATGTCTTCAGTTTGAAGCTGAAAATTCATTGACAATTGTGCAAATCTTTGACTATTTTGACTAGAATCAGCCCTACCAAACCTCCTTATTTTTAACGTTTTCCTTGATTGAAAATCTCCTAATTGCAGGAGCTGATTTTTATCTTTTTTCTCCTGATTTTACTCTTTGTTCGTCGACAATCGCTGACGCCTTCAGGTTATAGAAATTTTAAGAAAGGAAGAGAATATAATCAGTATTGATTGAGTTTGTATTAATCATTCTTGTGTCGAATGCTTGAGTATTAGTAATTTACGCGAACAGCACGAACACTCAACTTTGTATGAGCAATAGTGGAAAATAACCGTCAATAAACATGAAAAAATGGCCCCCCTCCATACGAACACCCACAGAGCTCCACAACATACATTCTGGCCCGAATATGTACCATCGCCAAAAATTTTTTTCTAATGAACTTTTCTCTGAACACACTTGAGGCCTTCGTAAATGTGTCTATATATGCATATGAACATTCAAAAGATCCGTATTAACAAGTCAATAGCATCCAACTTGCCCTTACGAACACCCAGAGAAACATTCGATCTACACATTAATATATCACTCAAATACCTTCTTAAGTACAGTTATTTCGAACAAGCCTCAAAATATAAAATTGTAAATGAATGATTGATTGATTGCTTGTCAGAGTGTCCATAATGCATCACTTACGACTAGTGAATATCCTCATCCTATCTTCTAACTATGTTATGATTAAATCAAATTATTTCTGAATTTGTAAGAATCAGTAGATTTTTAGTAGAATCACTCCTAATCAGGAATCATAAAAAGCAAACGAAAAGAGAAAAAAATACACAAGCACAATTTATTGAAAAAATCAAGTGTGAAGATAGAGATTTAGTTTTGCATTTTGTGTACCAAGCCTTTCAAATATGTCCCTTTGCTTCCAAGGGAAGCACGTTGTTAGATTCCATAAATCACGCAAACCGTTGTAAATTCCCCAAAACATCTTCTTTCTTTTGCATGTCTGCTTCATTCAGCAACTAATAGTTCAATTTCGTTCACAATCCAAGGAACTCATGCCTGACTGTGTACGAACGGTTATGAGGTTTAGAATAGAACTTGAGACTCAAAGTTCAAAAACTAAGCCTATTTTACATACCTTTTATAGTAAAGTACCTTCTGTCGAACTGAATGAAATACTGCTGTAACCTTTGACTATTATTGTTTTTAAAACTATATTTGTAATGGAATTTATATCGATTACTGTCCGTCATGCATATTGAATTGATCCGAAAAATGTAGAAACATCTCGATTTATTAGTTTTATGCTCATTTGCGAAATATTTCATGAGTAATAGATCATCTTCGTATGTTAGTTAGTCTTCCGCTTATGAATTAACTTAGATGCAATCAAAAAATAATGATTTATATATGAATAAGAGATGATCTAAAAGTTGCGAAGTGATATTTAGCTAATTTTTCAGTGTAAATTTAATTTATTTATGGATGACTATCGCGGTCAAATTTTCTAGATAAGTGCTTCTGTGTACGTCTGAATGCGCATATAAATTGCCAAAGCCCATAGTAGATTTGTCGAATGCATTTACAGGACAAGTTAAGCTAGCAGTTAAATAAGTAATGAAAGGAAAAGGAATGCTAATATATCAGGAAAAACCAATTAGAAAATGACTAGTCTGTCAATCAGTAACAAAGAAATAGAACATATTTCGAAAACCAAGGAAAAATAACACTTCTATTCAAAATGCTGGGATAAAAGGCACAAAGTTTGTGTGACAATTGTCTAATATTGGAAAAGAATTACAAATTTTTCAGCATCCTTCATCTAAGATATGTCGTATTGGTATAATGAAGTGAAAAAAGATGCAAAAGCTCCACATTTAAGTCTATTAAGAGCTGTGCTAAAAAGTTATTTATATACCCCTCTATCAGACTAGCGTTTAGCTTTCTGGAGAAAATTCTCTGATTCACAGGAAAATAATTCTCGTTGAGCATATCGAAGTTCAAGTTTCGTTGATAGCTATCCATTATAAATTCAATTTCGTCATCTTTCTAAAAAAGTTGCATTATATTGAAATTTTTGAATATCATCACAAACAAGCGAACAGTCGTTCCCACTGTCAAATACAAAAGCATCAGAGCAAAACACTTCATAACCTCACGACTGGATATTGAAAACAATGCGTGCAAGTATACACGTAAGAGTACAAACTTATCCAGACTCTGATGTTCTTTTGACCTTAGCACAAACAATCAGACACACAACGTCTTTTTAGTTTTTTCCATATGATCCTTCCTTCAGTCAAGGGAGTATTTGTTATTTGTAATGAACCCACATGTCAAACAAGTTTGTATCTTCACATTCTAGGATCTTAACCAGTATTGATTATTTTACTAATGATACAAACTTGCCCGGATTGGAAGATTATACTGAAGCTATCATATATACTAGTACAGTAGTACAGCCAAACTGGTAACATTAATAACTGTATATCTCTACTTAAACGATCTGGGAAACCGAACCCTTTCAGGGCGTTTACTAGCTCATTGAAGTCTATCATTTTGGCATATACTCGATTCAAAAGTGAGGAGACAGTTGAGGGTGTTTCCTGATAGACTTCTGCTTGAACAACCCTTAATTAGCCTCGAACATACTTGATTTTAATTAAAAATAGAAATGAACAACTAGTTGTTCCTCTGTGCATCCGTTCTTCTTCATTCTATGTAACTTTCTCTATACGATCTATCTCATTTATCCTTGCGGTTCTCCAATTTTCCTGTACGACCAGTGTAGATACCCTAGTCGCACAACGTTATTTACATAACCCATTATTAGATTTCTGAATACTTAAACAGCCAGTCTGACACTAATGTAATTGAGGAAGAGCCCGGCATCGCGGTCGTGTTCTGCGAACCGAGCAGAAAATCGATGTAGCAACCTCCTTTGAGTGGCTTAGCAAGGGATGGCTATCATCGATGGGAGTTAG
>JAJEKB010021302.1:1110657-1123581 GCA_022393335.1 Macrotrachela quadricornifera | reverse complement strand
ATAATAGTTTCTTCGAATTTTTCTACCAAAAAAAACGATCTGAGAACACTAAAAACAACATTTTTATGGACAACTCGACGAGCTCTATCCATCCACACCAAAAAAACGGTGAAAAAAAATTTTGCTCAAATTTCGATTTGCCGGCACCTTACAACCGTCTAAAAGCGAAATATCTATAAAGGAAAGTCGTTATTTTTCGAAAGACGACCCATCGCATTTATGTCGAACTCTTTAACAGTTTTAACTTTTGAAAATTCATTCTTCTCAAATATTATGTTTGAAAGAGCATTAAATGCTATATAAGATAGTGGAATATTGAAGTTTTACAAAAAGATGTTTTTTGATTTTTGAAAGATTATTTTTGGAAAAAATTACAGCATTTGATATTCTTTCAAGCATAGTATTTGAAAAGAAAAATTTTTCATAATATAAAAATTCTAAAGAGTTCAACATGAGTATCATGGGTCATCTGTCGTAAAATAAACATTTTCCTTCGCAGATATTTCACTTTTAGATAGTTTCAATTACAAAAAAGTAGCTCGTCTCTCTTTTCATTGATTTGGATGCAATCTTTTTCGAACATTTGAAAAAGAAACTAATTCAATTTAAAACATTGTCCAAACAAAATCGCGCAAGAGGTTTTGAGGAATGCTCATTGTTATATGTATAGTTTCACTATCGTTTAGTATTTATGGATGGAATTTTTTGTGAATATAGTTAGTGGCGTAGCCAGGATTTCTTAGCAGGGTGGGCTCAGCTCTGTTATTTTTTCAGAAACTCATACAGGATAGAGTAAGTTTTCTCCAGCTTGTAGCGAGATACTATAGTGTACCTGCAATATCGGAGTGACTGATATCCTATGCGGCGAGGCCTTTAAACACACCGTAGGATCTTTTTAACAGTATTTATTTTTAAGCATCAACCACGATTACGATGGATTTGTTGTGCACGACCAGAGTCTAATTTATTAATAATAGTCGTATTTGTTCCTCGACGTAGTTTGTAGGATTCATAATTTTTTTTATGTAACTATATGTGTCTGAGAACATACGTGTTTCATGAATCCACTTCCCTTTTCCAATTTACGTTTCCAATTGTTGTATCCCAATGAAATAAATATATTTCCAACATTCAATTTGTTTGCAGAAAATACTGACAGTAAAAACAAAAAGCAGTGTCGTTTTGAACAGAGTACTCAAGCTACGGTCTTTGCTGAAAACAATTGGACTGAAATGAATGGTTCTGATAATTTGAAGGATATAATTTTACTTTTGGTTGAATAGTATCATCATTGCAAAACAAACTGACATCATTTGAAATTAATTTTGTTTGTAAACCTTCATTCAATGAAGTAAATATATGAATAGAAGGGTAAGAGGACATGTCGAACAGATCAGGAGAAATTTGATGATCAGATGGAGACGAAGAATGATTTTGAATCTGAGATTGTGATGATGAGATGTTTGTGTTGGAATGTTACTATTGTTCTTCATTACGTTGTTTTTTATTCGAGGAAATAAACGGCTCAAAAATCCTGCGTTTATCAGGTTGCACTTGGACGGAGTTACTTGCTTCATCTTCGAAATAAACCATTTTATTACGAACACAATGACTGCTTATATAAGCATAAGGAAAGCAGAATTTTAGGAGAGAGAAAAAGACAATGAATAATATCATATGAAGAGAATGTACCTTGTTAAGTGTCTAACTCTAAATTGTTGGTTGAATGATGACGGGGTATGAATGTGTATCACACTTATGTTTATTTATGAAAAGATGTAGACTAAATATAGGATAGTGGATCACATTTCATTAGGAAATATCCATTGGACGATGGGGGTAAATCTCATGAAATATAATACATATGAGTAGATGACACAGAGAAAAAAAGAAAAAGACCAAATATATGTGATATGTATAAGAAGAGGTGAATAAAGAGAACGAAAGGCAAATACCAACTGAACGAGAGGGAAAATGACAAGAACACATGTACCAAAAGAAAGCGAATACAGATGTACGAATTATCACCTAACAACCTAATGAACAGAGATGCAGAATCTACTCGCGTGCACAATCGACTGGTTCGGAAAATTTTCAAAAATTTACTAGTATCCGAGGAAATTTTTTGAAAACTGCCGCGGTTGGGAAATTTTCCCTTTTTGCGATAGGTTCTGCACCCCTACTAATGCACGATATCATATAAAGAGGAAGAACTTAGTGAATGATATCATCCAAAGAGAGAAGACATAATGGATGGATATACTGGCTAATATCATATGGGAAAAGAACATGGAGAGAACGAAAAAAGTCACAAAACATAGTGAATAAAACATATGAATAGAGGACACGAAGAACATATGAAGAGAATGAAAAAAGAACCGGAACGTAGTGAGCGATGAGCGATAATGCGAGATACGGTGAATGAGGTACGGCTATCTAACAAGAAATAATCGCTAAAAAGTTTATCGAAACCTTTATATTTCAAAAAACAATGTAATGTAATATCTTTCATATCTTATATCATAAGTCTTTTCGAAAACCTAAACAGTGTTTCCGGATGCGCGCAAACGTTTTTCGGGTGGGCTCAGCCCACCCCAGCCCACCTGTGGCTACGCCTCTAAATATAGTATGGATGATGTCCGTAGTTATGATGCAAGTCACACTTCAAAAGCTAAGTTAGTAGGACAGTTATATAAAAAACAAAGTCGCGTAATCAATTTTGTACAGTATTGTAATAATTCACCAAACAGATCAAGTGATGTTAGCTTATTTTTTAGATTTGAAAAAAATTTGGAGAAAATATTAAGATTGAAGAAAGTGAATGTATGGGTACAAAGAGAAGGTTGAATCGAAGATAAATTTCTCCTGTTTCTATGTTGAGGACTCGTTAAAAAATTGTTTATATACACTAAAACAATTTCTTCTTCTAAAAGCCATAGAATTGGATGTTATACTGATTTATGAAATATTGAAAAATTGATTCATTTGATCGTTTTGCCTAAATTGGCTGATTAGAATCTAAAATATTGACATCGAGAACACTATACATGAAAGAAGGCACTTTCTGAATGATCAGGATTCATATAGCAATTAAATCGTATTTTGATCAGATACAATGGTATTATAATCTTTTATTATTCGAACAGGTTGACGGTGTCGAATGAATTCAGAAAACACAAGAGTTAGGAGTTCAAATAAAGGTATAAATCGATTTTTTGATATTATATTTAGTAGCTTGCCCAAGCATAAGGCGATAACGTTTTGTCCACACTGTATTCGAAATTTCGCAGCAATGAAATCTCTTGGAAGTTTGATTTTTTCGTCAGAAAATGTGTCTTCTTTGATATTCTTGGAATCTGATAAGTTCGAGTTTATTTAGCTAATCATTCTAAAAATCATAACAAAAATATATAGCGTTACGCGATGATGAAAACTGAAAAATAAAATCCTTTTCTTGCTATTAAGATATCCACAATATTGAATAAATACGAGTTAAATCTCGACTTCAGAACAGTACAAATAGATGTTACGCGTTTCTTCCCTAAGTATATCGGATAATACCAGTGATGTTTAGACCTGATTCTTAAAACTGTTGGTATTAGAGTTGACGTGTAACATAGACAAATCGTCAGTCAATTTTCATCGAATCAAATGAATTAAATAATATAATATTACGAAAGGGATGGCAATTCTTTCTCAGTCGGACAAGCCACTCCAAACCATATTAACACCCGAAAAAAATGAATGTTTCTGGATGTTAACAGCAGTGTCCAATGGCCAAAGAAAATTAGGTAAAACAAGAAGTTGTAAAAACGATCAATTATTTCATGAACAACTTTTTTACCGCATTTTCACTGATTCCAAAGTTTAAAAAAATCCGAAAAATGCATGTAGACCAAGGGGAAAAAAGCGGATTTGGGATTTTTAGATTTTGAAAATCCAAAAATCCAGCAGCAATTTCCTCTTGTAAATAATGGAATTTTGAGCTGAAATTTTTGCCATATGTAGGCCTTGTGGTCCTCAAAACATTCTAAAAGTTTCAGCGCAAACAGATCTTTTGTTCTGAAGATAATCTAATTACAAAAAATACTCATATTTCGCAGCATGATTGGAAAATCGAGTTTTCTTGAAAACTGATTATCTTGAGAGAGAAACATCCGTTTACGCTGAAAATTTTAGAATATTCTAAGAATCACGCCGCCTACATATGGCAAAAATTTCAGCTCGAAATTTCTTTGTTTACAAGACGAAATTGCTGCAGGATTTCTGGATTTTTTCGGATTTTTTTGGATTTGAAATCCAAAAAAATCTGCTTTTTCCCCTTGATGTAGACGCTTCAAATGTCAACCTTTTGGGCATCTGTTCGTGTACGGAGAGAAGTGCTTGTGACAAATCCTATGTAATTACACTTAAAATTTCTCATTTCTATAAGTTTTTACTACTAGCTTCTTCTACGCGCGTCTAAACATCAAAATTATGAAATGTTTGGGCGTTAATACGCATACTCAGAGATTTTCGTCTATCTTAGTTTAACACCAATACTTTACAGTTTGAGCAAACCATCTTATGGTTAATCTCTTTTGTAGACTGCTCTGTGTCAATAAATAAACGAGGCCGCTATGAACCAGAACGATCTAGATAGCAGACTTCATTGTTATCTCAATTTTTCAGTTCTTCTTGTTTCAGTAGATAGATAAGCATGTCAAAAGTTTGGATTCCCATATTAAAAGAAGTTTCACGTAGCGAAATGATGCTAAAGTCGAGTGTGAACAAACTTTAAGCCGTAATTCAGATAGGACTCAACTAAGAAATGTCTAAGTTAGGAAAGACTTCAACCGTTCAAGACTAGGCATTCCAGCCCATATGCATATTTCAATGACTGGTCTAGCACATATATCACTTTATGTAACTAAGATACAAGATGATGATATGAACGATAAAAACATAGATAATGAATTTCTTATTGTCCGAATTTTTAGTTTTTTCTCAAAACATATGAATAAACATTTTAGCAAATTCGAATCTTCACACTAAAATAATATTCGTCTGATAGAATAAGTCTAAATCTTCGTGTAAATCAATATCGAATTCATAATTTAGGTGAGACTAAGCCTACAGATGTCATATTCAGGTAAGATCGAAGCTTCACCTAGCCTATATGTTTCGCTGTCTTTGCATCTGTCGATAAAATTTGTTCTACAAGTCTTATTTTATTAATTATATTCAGTTTAAACTATGTGTTTTAGTCTAATTCATTAATTGAAAAAACTGATAGTCAACTCCAATCAATTCCCATGATCAAGAGCGATCTCATCGGTCTTTTTATACAACCACATGAACATATTGAGTCAATCACTCAACAAAGTAAATAATATATTATAAATATACAATACTGGACAAAATTATTTGGACGATTTTGTTTTTTATATAGCTATCTTACTAATTTAGCTTTTGAAGGTAGACTTGTATCACAACTACGGACATCATCCATACTACATTCACAAAAAATTTCATCCATAAACATTCAACCATAGTGAAACTATATATATAACAGTGAGTATTCGTCAAAACCTCTTGGACGATTTTGTTTGGACAATGTTTTAAATTGAGTTATTTTTTTTTCTCCAAATGCTAGAAAAAGATTCAATCCAAATCAATAAAAAGACGAGGAGATAAGCCACATTTTTGTAACTAAAACCTTCTAAAAGTGGAATATCTATGAAGGAAAGTCGTTATTTTTCGACAGACGACGCATGATATTCATGTTGAATTCTTTAGCATTTTTATATTATGAAAATTTTTTCTTTTCAAATATTATGTTTGAAAGAACATCAAATGCCGTATAAGATAGTGGAATGTTGAAGTTTTACAAAAAATGTTTCTTGGTTTTTGAAAGAATATTTTTGGGAAAAATTACAGGATTTGATACTCTTTCAAACATAATATTTGAAAAGAAAATTTTTCCATAATATAAAACTGCTAAAGAGTTCAACATGAGCATTATGGGTTATCTGTCGTAAAATAAACATTTTCCTTCACAGATATTTCACTTTTAGAGAGTTTCAATTACAAAAAAGTAGCTCGTCTCTCTTTTCATTGATTTGGATGCAATCTTTTTCGAACATTTGGAAAAGAAACTAATTCAATTTAAATCATAGTCCAAACAAAATCGTCCAAGAGGTTTTGACGAATGCCCATTGTTATACGTACAGTTTCACTATGGTCGAGTGTTTATGGATGAAATTTTTTGTGAATATAGTATGGACGATGTCCATAGTTATGATGCAAGCGACACTTCAAAAGCTAACTCAATAAGAGAGTTATATAAAAACAAAATCGTGCAAACAATTTTGTCCAGTATTGTATTTCATTTTACTTTTTATTCATAGGCCGTACAAGTAGTGCACCAGCTATTTTAAAACCTATCTCAAATGATACCTCTAGCATTCTTATTGCATGTCTTGATATTGATTCTATATTAATATCATCAACTTCAAAGTATTCATTTAAGTTATTCACAAATGAATGTAGTTGTATTGCTGAACTTTTATCTATGAATAATAAACGCGTTTATTTTATTGTTTCGAATATAGTTGGTGAATATATTGTTCCATTAGTTCATCAACACAGATGCATTGAGCAGATTTATATCTATTATTCAGACAATAATCATCGAAACGTTACATGGACTAGTCGTTTTTCGAAAGTTAAAGATAGTTCAAACAATTTTAATTCACTTATTGAAGCAATAGAAAATGATATTCTATTTGTTTCCTCGCATTCGTCAATTTGGTCAAATGTAGAATTAATCGAAAAATGCCATACTCAAAGTTTAATCGCTCCATCAGAAAAGTCATTTGTATCATTAGATGTTTTCCAAATGAAGTATCATGCACGGTTAAATCAGCATATTTATATTGTAATTCTGCACTGTGGTGATACCACTCTGTTCCATACCATCGATAGTCAGCGATTTCCTCTTTCTGAATTTTCAGATGTTGTCAAATGTGTAGAGTATCTTGGAACCATTGATGTTACATCTGTCTTTCTTATGATTTCTGGCGATATTGAAAGTATCATTCGTGATCTGGCAAAAGTTACGATGTTTGAACAGATTTATGCAATTTACTTTTATATACCCACAATCCAAGAACAAGAATTAAACGAGGAAATGATTAATTATAAAAACATAGGTAGATTGTTCGATAATCTTCAGTTTTTACTAAATTGTTTAACTACCGACATCATATTTTATTTGGAACGATCATTCTATATGCCTACAATATTGAAAGTTGCTTTACAAAATAATACAAGACATGGTGAAAAGTATCTAACAGATGAACAAAGAAATTTTGCTGCCTTTCAATTATCCATATATGCTTTACGAGAAGCCCCTACTTCTATTTGTCGCAACGAAAAATTGTATGACCGTTGTTGCGAATTGATAATAGATGAATCTCACCGTGAAAATACAAGAAGAATATTAGAAACTGAAACAAATAAAATATTTGATTGGTTCATTAATGTACCATTCTTATCTGCTATTTTAAATAGTTTTCTACAAGAACAATTTCCGCAAAATCTTCTATATATGCAACCAATACTTTTCGCTATTGATCGATATTTCATTCAAATGTCTTCGATAACTTCATCCTCTGTTGTCTATCGAGTCCAACTTATATGTGAACAAGATTTAAAAACAATAAAAGAAAATGTTGAAGAATTGATTGCTTTTCAAACATATCTTTTGGCTACAAAAGATTTATTGACTGCTCGGACAATCGCTCGACAAGCTGCCAATCGTGGATTGTTGGTTATCATTTTTCAGATTGAAATTCCTACACAAACACAAGTATTAGAACTAGAAAGTAATAGATTAATGTTTCGATTTAATACCATTTTTCGTATTCGATCCGTCGATCTGGCACCTGATAATGTCTGGTATGGTCAATTAAAATATGCTCAATCAGAATTTCAATTCATTCAAAAACAATTGCAAATTCAAGTGGGTGAACAACTCACTTGGTTAACACTAGGCAATTATCTTTATGCTCTTAATCTATTCATTGAAGCAATATTTTATTATCAATATCTAATAGATATGTTGCCTGAAAATCATCAAGCACGTTCATTAATTTTTAATAATATGGGATTAATTTTTGCAAAATTAGGCGACAACGAAAAAGCACTATTCTACTATAATAACGCCATAGAGTTACTTGATAAAATTTCCTCAAATACAGATCATGCCTCGCAACATATCTTTGATGAAACTTCGTTACAATCAAGTGAAACTGCAACAGCTATCGAGGGTAATACATCATCTGACACAACGGCTGAACTATATGTTCGTCAACCAGAGCATGAAGAACCTCTCAAATGTTATCGAAAAGCGCTTGAATTAGAGACAGATTCTTTGCTGCGTGTTCAATTTGAACAAAAGATTAAAAGCATTCTTTCGTCTAGATAATGAATATCTTATTTATGCTCAGACTTTTTCAAATAACTATTTTTTGAATAATTAATATTCATCTGCGTTTCAGATATTATAGGAATATGTTACTCAATGACAGCACACATAGAAAAACCGTAAATCGTTTCAACGAACTATCTTCTACAGAAATTACTTCTATGGAGTATGGTTTTATTTTACTATCTATTTTCATGCTTTGTAAAGATTACCATTTATTTGAGTTTTAGATCGAATATTGATTTATCTGTATCAAGTTCAGACCAAGATCTCTTTTGTATTTGGTATCATGATGATGATCTTAGTGAAGATGTTCAAGTTGAAATGAGAAAGTATCTTACTAGATCATTTACTCACTTCCAGATTTTCAATGATATATGCAAATTTGCTGCGTATCTAGACGGTCCTCTTATTGTGACAAAAATATATTTTATTATTTCCAGTAGATTCGCTGAATGTTTGCTTTTTATAGCCAAAAAGCGTCCGCAATACCAACAAGCGTATCAGTTTCAATTAAATACACCGTCTACTGATAGTCCTCTTATTTTTAACGACTTCGATAAATTATTTATGCAAATATTTAAGGACATAATAACTCACTCGAACACATATCAATCTACTTCGACTACAGAACCAACAGGTAACAACTGTCGTGAATCGGTTGATCTACCACCTTGGAGTGTATGGAATCTTAAAATAAAAGAAAACTCATTCCAATATTGTAAAAAAGAGTCACCTGAGTTTTTTCTTTCTCAAGTATTGATTAGATTTCTGACACAAATGAAATGTGATTATAATCGATCTCTTGAAGAAATGTTTGAAGAATGTCGTGCATATTATATGAATGATGCTGTAGAAGTGAGAAAAATTGATAATATTAAAAATAATTACAAATCTGATGAAGTTATTAAACGCTACACTGAAGACTCATTTTTATATCGCTTACTTGGTCGAGCATTTCGATCCGAAAAATTTGAGCTTATCTTTAAATTACGTCGTTATATTATTGATCTTCATTGGGAGCTTGATAAACTCATTAAAGAACAAGAGAATATACTTCACTTATATCGAGGTAAAAAGTTACATACTACTGTTTTACAACAACTGCAAGATAATACTGGATCTCTTATATCTATGAATGGATTTTTATCGACTACATTCAGCAAAGATACTGCTCTGATGATATTTGCAGGTATTGAGCAAAACCGTCCTAATTCTGACTATGAAAGTGTACTTTTCGAATTTTATGTCGATGAAGCAGCAGTGATTAAAACTTATGCTGATATTTCTTCTATTAGTCAATATCCACAAGAAGAAGAAGTTTTATTTACGATTGGATCTATATGGAGAATCGATTCTGTACAAAAGAAAGATAATCTATACTGGAATGTTATACTGTCGTCGTGTAGTGACGTTAATTCAAGAATCATTGAATTTTTTGAAGAGCACAACAATGATTCTATTTTACTGGCAGTAGGTGATATACTGTGTGAGTTGGGACAGTATACAAATGCAGAAAATTTTTATTATAAAATGTTAGATGAATTAACGATGGAAGGTGAAACACCAATTATTTTATATAAACAAATTGCAATGATAAATATGAAGCAAAATAAATATGGTGCGGCGTTAGACAATTTTCGTAAAGTAGAAAACCTAACTCCTGAAAGAATGATTGATACAGAACTATCACCTTTTCATCCGTTGAACTGTTTTAGTATTGATACACAACGAATTCATTACTATAATAATGCAGGTTGTTCATGTCAAAAACTAGGTAATTCAGACAAGGCTTTAGAATATTTCAACAAAGCACTCGATATTAAGACAAGTGATCCGATTGATAAAGCAACAATATATGACAATATTGGATTATTATATTATGGGAGAGGAGATTATGAAACAGCTGCTCAATATCTGTCAGAAGCAGTTAAACTTGCTCGAGATCATTCATCATTAGGCAAATTTAACCAACATTACGCTGCTGTTAACAAGATTTTACTTTCTAACACTTTCTCCTGTCATAAAAGTACATCATTCTAGTTAATGTTAAAAGATTTCTTTATCACACATGCAAACTAAACATCATGTATTCGAATAAGTTCAATCAAATGTCATATTGTAGAAAAAGTAGATATCATTTTATTTTCTTTTCATTATAAATTTTTACTTTTTCAATGAACAAAAATAAGTTTGCTGTCAAATATTGATTTTTAATAGTAATATTCCTCTAATATGCAGTAGTGTAGAACTCGTTAACTCGGTTCGAGTATTAAAGTTTTACTCGAGTTTTAAACTTTTAATAGTCAAGTACTCGACTTTTCGACTATTCAATTATTAAAATTTTTAGGATGCTGCCTGCAGGATGCTAGAAGTAATCCACATAGTGAGGATGCTGCGTGTTGGAAGGTAGAAGTAAATCACAGAGCTACAATGCTACCTGTTAGATGCTGCGGCAATCAATAGGTAGTGGTTTCTTGACACCCTCATGCTGTGCGGTGTCTTTTTGTCAGGCATTGCTGACATCTTCCACCTGACTGACACTTGCGGTTTACACTTTTGTGGCATCCTCATGCGGCGCAATGCTTCCTGATCATGCATTCATGGTATCTCATTGTGTGTATTACTTCTAGCATCCTGCACTTAGCGTCCTTAATCTACTATGTAGCAATAGTTGAATAGTTGAAAAGTCGAATATTCGAGTATTAAAATTTTAATAGTCGAATAGTCGAGTAAAACTTTTAATACTCGAATAGAGTCTTCGACTTCGACATGCATGTTTATTTTTGTTTTTTAACTTCAAGATTACAACTAACTTTCAACAATATATGCTCCATTACTATTTATGACTTGTCCCCAGAGCTCTGGTAGAGAAAGAATCCCTCGTTCGTAGAAGTTCTGGGAATTTTGGTCGAAGAAGTTGGCAAAAGTCTATTTTGAGGTCGTTCTCGTCGTCGAATTTTTTCTTGCGTAGATGATTAGACAAAGAACGGTACAAGTAGTAATCTGTGGAAGCCAAGTCTGGAGAATAAGGTGGATGTGGAATCGTAACCCATCCGAATTCCAATAATCTTTCACTAGTCGAGTTTGCAATGTGGGATCTGGTGTTATCATGCAAAAAATAATTTCTATCCTGCTTTTCCTTGAGTTTTACTGGAACTCGATCCAATTGTTCGCAATAGATATCAGCAGTGATAGTGCAGCCAGCTGGAAGAAGTACTCATTGAATAATCCCTTTTACACCCCACCAAACGCTCAACATAACTTTCTTTGCATGAAGATCATTTTTGGCCATTTGGACACCACTTTATCCAGCTCTGAGCCACTGTCGCTTGCGTATGTGGTTAACATTCATCATCAGTAATAAGATTATGGAGCCATTGATAGTTGTCATGAGATGTCATTAGTTCCATACAAGCGTCAACCCTCAAGGATCTTCTTCAATAAGCTGCTTTGAGTGGTTCATATCCCATGTGAAAAAAATAAGGCTAAAAATCAACAGATGCGTGATTTTAATCGATTTCAAGAGTAATAAATCAATGAAAATCCAGAAATTTAGATTTTTTCAGATTAAATTGAAGATTATAACTGATTTTTTTGCATAGTTCATTCCAAGTCAACAATTTTTCATCGGTTATCATCTATTTTTTTTATTGAAATCGAATAAAATCGATTACTAGCAAGTAGAATCGGGTTTCTACGATTTGTTTTTAATCAACTGAAATCAATTCCTTAAAATAATCAATTTTCATCAGTAGTGTATGATTTCTTTTCTCGTCAAAAATCAACAGATACTGATTATCATCGGCTAGAATGGATTATCTGTTCGAATCGATTATAATCATTAAGCTAGAAATCATCTAAAATCAAGTCCTACAGCTTTTAATCTAGTGAAATTGATTAGGCTCGCAAATCGATTATAATCATTAAGCTAGGAATCATATAAAATCAAGTCATATCGATTATATTCTGGTAAAACTGATTAGGCTTGCAAATCGATTATAATCATTGAGCTAGAAATCGTATAAAATCAAGTTCTACAGCTTATAATCTGGTGAAATTGATTAGGCTCGCAAATCGATTATAATCATTAAGCTAGGAATCATATAAAATCAAGTCCTACAGCTTTTAATCTGGTAAAACTGATTAGGCTTGCAAATCGATAATAATCATTGAGCTAGAAATCGTATAAAATCAAGTTCTACAGCTTATAATCTGGTGAAATTGATTAGGCTCGCAAATCGATTATAATCATTGAGCTAGGAATCATCTAAAATCAAGTCCTACAGCTTTTAATCTGGTAAAACTGATGAGGCTCAGTAATCGATTATAATCATGAAGCTAGGAATCATCTAAAATCAAGTCCTACAGCTTTTAATCTAGTGAAATTGATTAGGCTCACTAATCAATTATAATCATTAAGCTAGAAATCATATAAAATCAAGTCCTACAGC
>JAJEKB010021302.1:1095235-1108195 GCA_022393335.1 Macrotrachela quadricornifera | reverse complement strand
CCCCCCCCGCCCCCCCCCCCCCCCCACTTACGCGGGTGCTGGTAAAAGGTCTAAACGGATAACCTTATTTCAGTAAATATTATTTTATATACTAGCTAAATCCCGTGCAAATTGCACGGTTTTTTCGTTTGTAGGCGGAGTATGATTATCGCGTATCATGTGGTTCATAAGAGGTATGCAGAAGCCCGTTTGCATTACTCATGAAACACCACGAGGAGGTGGGTTTGACTTGTCTTGTATATATCATGGGCCAATATTAGACTTCGACTGTCATCCATATAAAACATAGGGTTGTTCCGGCCATATTAAAGACACCTCTTGATAACCCCTAAATGGCCCGAACGTGGCCATGCTTCATCCGAATATTAGCAGAGAAATCCTTTGCTGAAATCTGATTGGCTGAAATTTTGTATATACTCTGGGCTGATAGTAGAGTTCAACTATCATCCATATGAAACATAGGGCTGTTCGAGGCATATGAAAGACGTCTCTTGATAACCCGTAAATGGCCCGAACGTGGCCATGCTGCATCCGAATAATAGCAGAGAAATCGTTTGCTGAAATCTGATTGGCTGAAATCTTGTATGTACTATTGGCTGATATTAGAGTTCAACTATCATCCATATGAAACATATGGTTGTTCGGAGGCAATTTGAGGTTATCGAGGGTACTCTACAAAAGTCTTCATAGAATCTCCCTTAGTTATCCATGAAATAAGCGAGTTTCAATTTCCTGCAATCTGATTGGCTGTTACGAAAGATATATCAACCAATCAGAGTTTGAGACCTTTTTTTCTCCATGAAGATAAGGATGGAACATAGGGTTGTTCGGGCCAATTTGAGGTTATCGAGGGTGCTCTACAAAAGTCCTCGTATGATCTCACTCCGTTATCCATCAAATAAGCGAGTTTCAATTTGCTGGCATCTGATTGGCTAGTTTTCCGACTATCAGAAATGCGAAAGAGCCATTCCTAGTCTTAGTATAGTACTTGGGGACTGAAGGATACTCCCAATATATAGTAGTTGAGGATCTCGGGATACCCTCATATAATAGCTATTGAGGACCTAAGGGTACCTCCATAGTATAGTATTTGAGGAGATAGAAGTACTCCTGTATTATAGTACGGATCATGTTTCCATTTGTTGGTGATTCCGCCTTTAATCATTGGCCTTGAAATCTGATTGGTCGAAAGAATTGACCAATGGGAGAGGTATCAGACGTGACACTCAACATTATATATAGATTTATAAAAAACAATGCGACAGGTTGTTTACTCTAGAATGTATATCAGAACAAGGCCAAGGCTTATATACTGTGTTTGACTTTTTGTAGAAATATTGCACCCAATTACAGCGTCTATCCACACACTTCAAATCAACAGAACCATTTAATCGTTGCATAATCCACAAACAGAAAATTCTATTCTTAATAGACCAAGACATTAAACATCTTTCTATCGAAAACTACCATAATATTTTTCCTCTAGTTTTTGTAAAAAAAAGCAAATAGAAATCAGGCAGTTTTTATACTTCTACGCTATATGTTCAATTTCTTTTTATAACAAAAAATTTTTACTGTTGATAGCTTTTTCATTTTTTCCAAAAGAAATACGATATGTCTGTTTTATTTTAAAAATAAACTTATTCTACTTGTTAGTTAACATTAAAATCAACCGAATGTGATGAACCTTCTTTATTACTTTTTATCTGTTTCTTTCTTTGAAGATGGATACGACCTATTTCTTTAATTTCAAAAAAAAATTATTCTAATTGTTTTTTTTCTGTTTAATCAAATACGATATGATATTATTTGCTTTTCATACAAAACTATGGCCTTTTTTTTTCGTTTGTTGCTTTACCGAAAAGTAAATGATATATTCGTCTTATTCACAAAGGAAATCTATGATAATTGTTTGTTCCATTTACTTAAATGAAATGTGATGACCTCAGTTTTTAATATAAACCTAGTATTGTTATTTGTTTGTTCCTTTTTTCCCAAAGCATATATTGTAGATTTCTTTTGTTTGAAAAAAAATGGATGTTTTGTTGAAAAAAACTATTCTATCTGTTTTATTTTCCATTTACATAAGTGGAATATGATGAAATTTGCTTTTTCTTAAGCTATTCTATTTGATTCGTTTTTTCCGAAAAGAAAAACAACATTTGTTTTAATTTAAAAAAACTTACTGTTTCTTTTGTTCAAAAAAAAATTCTATTTCTTTTCTTTTGGAACCCTATTGTATTTGTTCTGTTTTCCATTTACATAAATGGAATATGATGATATTTGCCTTTTCCTAAACTATTGCTTTTAATTCGTTTTTGCAAAAACGAATATAACATATTTATTTTAATTTAAAAACATTTAACCTGTTTGTTTTGTTCAAAAAAAGATTCTATTTGTTTTGTTTTCCATTTACATAAATGGAATATGATGAAATTTGCTTTTTCCTAAACTATTGCTTTCAATTCGTTTTTCTAAAAACGATTATAAGATATTTGTTTTAAATTAAAGAAATTCAGTTTGTTTGGTTTTTTTAAAAAAATTCTATTTCTATTGTTTTGAAATCTATTCAATTTGTTTTTTTTAAAACCTAGTCTATTTGTTTTGTTTTCCATTAATAAAAATGGAATATAATTAAATTTGCTTTTTCGTAGACGATTGCTTTTAATTTGTTTTTCTCCGAAAAGGAATGTAATATGTTTGCTTTAATGTAAAAAATTCATTCAGTTGGTTTTGTTTAAAAAAACAGTCCATTTGTTTTGTTTTAAAAACCTATTCTATTTGTTTTATTTTAAAAACCTATCCTATTTGCTTTATTTTCCATTTACATATATAGAATATGATGAAATTTGCTTTTGTTTTAAAACGTTTGGTTTTTTGTTTATATGTTTGTTCCTTTTTTTGCGAAGAGGAATATATTTTTGTTTTGATTGTTACCGGTTATGACTAATTTTAAGTAGTTTCTAAGCAGTTAATAATGGCACATCTTTGGTCGATTATTAATCTATTAAGAGTTGATGAAAATCAAGCTTAATCAGTTGAAATCGATATAATTTAGCATAACAGTGGCGCATGGATTATTATTGATTCTGCATAGTTTTAATCAATTTGGAACCGATTGCAAATGGAAACCTAATCAATTTTTAATCGGTTATAATCATACACTTTTAATCGATTAAAAATCGATTCGAAATAGATTATAATTGTGTTTAATCAATTAAAATGGATAAAATTTCACCTGACAATAGCTCGTTGATTATAATTGATTCTGCATAATTTTAATCAATTTCTAACCGATTGCAAATCATATTTTAATCGATTTATCATCGATTATAATCATACACTTTTAATCGATTTTTAATCAATTATGATTTGATTATAATCAAGTTTAATCAATTTTAATCAGTAAATGTAGCGTAACAACTATTTATTGATTATAATTGATTATGTAGGATTTTAATCAATTTCGAATCGATGAAAAATCGATTAAAGGTGTATGATTATAATCGATTTTTAATCATTTTTTTAATCGATTTTAATCTGATTTTTTGTCTTATTTTTTTACATGGGTATCCACTTCTGGTGATCTTCCGGCATGAGGTAAATCATCGAGTTCGAAGTTACCGTTCTTGAACCGATTGAACCAATGATGTGCTGCATACACTGAAAAAAAAAAAGGCGTCCGACGAAACCTATAAGGTTTCGTGGAGCTTTATTATATTCCGAAGGGTATCGTACCCGTTGCCGAAACCTCTACGAGGTTTGATAATATACAAGGTTTCGTGTTAAACTTCTGTGAGTTTTTGAGATAGAAATGGTTTCGTAGTAAACTCTTATAGGTTTCGCATCTGAAGAAGTTTCGTAATATACTTTGTGATCGTATTGCAGTAGAGAGATATTACACAGAAATGACCTCTATCTAAGGTCACGTACGACTGACTAAACCGATAACCAATGACATAATTCATGGATAGCCAATTATTTTCGATCGCCATTTACCTAAATTCATTAATAAACTTCTCAATTAATTTTACATTCATTTCATTACAATTACAGCTAATTATCTTCTTCACCGAGTGTATTAAAACTGATATCAAACTCAAAAATTGTTTAAAAATTGTACTGTTTGTTTTTACGTTTTCAAGTGAATCATCGTTTTCTCAACTTTTTATTAGATAGTTGGATAGATAGATAGATAGATAGATACATAGATAGATATATAGATAGTTAGATAGTTAGGTAGATAGATAGTTAGATAGTTAGGTAGATAGATAGACAGTTAGGTAGATAGATAGATAGATAGTTAGTTAGTCAGTTAGACAGATAGATAATTATCCAGGTCGAAAGCACCCCATCAGATCCTATCGGAAACCGTCGGATCCGAGAATATCCGACAATATTGGTGTTCTTAGGTTGACTTATCATATAACTAGACAAGTAAGTATTTCTTTGACTAAATAATTTTTTTATTCATTTCCGTTGCATTTGTATATCCAACTGAAACAATAAGTATTTCACTAATTAAAAAAATCTTTTCTATTTATTTATTTTAGGTCCAAATATATATATACATGAACAAGTAAGTATAAAATTAATTTAAAAAATTTTTGCTGTATTTATTTTAGGTGCCAATGTATATATAGATGGACAAGTAAGTATAATATTAAGTAAAAAAATTTTTATTTTATTTATTTTAGGTCCAAACAATATATATAGATGGACAAGTAAGTTTAATATTAAGTAAAAAAAAATTTTATTTTATTTCTTTTAGGCCCCGATATATAAAGATGGAGAAGTAAGTATAATATTAACTAAAAAAATTTTTATTCTATTTATTTTAGGTCCGAATATATATATACATGAACAAGTAAGTATAAAATTAATTTAAAAAATTTTTACTTTATTTATTTTAGGTCCAAATATATATATAGATAGACAAGTAAGTATTATATTAAGTAAAAAAGTTTTTATTTATTTTAGGCCCAAATATGTATATAGATGGACAAGTAAGTATAACATTAAATCAAAAAAATTTTTATTTATTTATTTTAGGTCGAAATATATATATAGATGGACAAGTAAGTATAATATTAAGTAAAAAAATTTTTATTTATTTATTTTAGGTCCAAATATATATATACATGAACAAGTAACTAGAAAATTAATTTAAAAAATTTTTACTGTATTTATTTTAGGTCCAAATATATACATACATGGACAAATAAGTATAACATTAAATAAAAAAAATTTTTATTGTATATATTTTAGGTCCAAATATATATATAGATGGACAAGTAAGTATAACATTAAGTAAAAAAATTTTTATTGTATATATTTTAGGTCCAAATATGTCTATAGATGGACAAGTAAGTATAACATTCAATAAAAAAAAATTTTATTTATTTATTTTAGGTACAAATATATACATACATGGACAAATAAGTATAACATTAAATAAAAAAAAATTTTATTGTATATATTTTAGGTCCAAATATATATATAGATGGACAAGTAAGTATAATATTGAGTAAAAAAATTTTTGCTGTATTTATTTTAGGTCCAAATATATATATACATGAACAAGTAACTATAAAATTAATTTAAAAAGTTTTACTGTATTTTTAGGTCCAAATATATACATAGATGGACAAGTAAGTATAACATTAAATAAAAAAAATTTTTATTTATTTATTTTAGGTCGAAATATATATATAGATGGAGAAGTAAGTATAAAATTAATTTAAAAAATTTTTACTGTATTTATGTTAGGTTCCAATATATATGTAGATGGACAAGTAAGTATAATATTAAATAAAAAAAGTTTTTATTCTATTTATTTTAGGTCCGAATATTTATATACATGAACAAGTATAAAATGAAGTAAAAAAAATGTTATTTTATTTATTTAAGGTCCAAATATATATATACATGAACAAGTAAGTATAAAATTAATTTAAAAAATTTTTACTGTATTCATTTTAGGTCGAAATATATATATAGATGGAGAAGTAAGTATAATATTAGGTAAAAAAATTTTTATTTATTTATTTTAGGTTCAAATATATATATACATGAACAAGTAAGTATAATATTAAGTAAAAAAATTTTTATTTATTTATTTTAGGTGCAAATATGTATATACATGAACAAGTAAGTATAAAATTAATTTAAAAAATTTTTACTGTATTTATTTTAAGTCCAAATATATATATAAATTGTGTTGGTAAGTAATTATTTAAAAACAATTTAATTCTATCCTTTTATATTTAGGTCGACGGTAACAAAAGATTCACTAGTGACTATAATTTGAGATAAGTAAATTATATTTTACAATATATGTATAAGACACACGAAAGATCTTGCCATTGCTTGCTTACGGAGGATTTATGTGACTACAGTGATAAACGAAGTCGTATACATAAGGGAATAACAACGGAAATTCTCGTCGGAAGCATTTAAGTAGATCCCTGAAATGCAGAATATCTTCCTGCGGATTGTACTAAGGAGGATAGATAGATAAATATTTAATAAATCTAGTTGAAATTGATGATTATGTTGGTCTCAACTGCATCATACGAAACCTTAGGTACGAAACCCTTTTCTGCAGTTGTATAAAACAGTGTGATACGAAACCTTATGTACGAAACCCTTTTTTTGCAGTTGTGGAAAACAGTATGGTACCAAACGTTGTTCGTACGAAACTGAAAAAAGGTTTCGAATTCGTTGCAAAATTCGAAACCCTTTTTAAGTTTCGTAAAACACCTTTTTTTTTTTCAGTGTATGTTCCTTGTTGCTTCCGTTGCTTTATGACCGAAACGGAATTCATGACGCAGAAGCGCATGCAGTTCCTTACGAGATATCTTTATTTCTAATTCATGATCAACATCCACATCCATATAGTTTTGCTGTTCTTCGAAAGATGTTCGTACCCTATATATATACCTTTAGTATGGAAACTTCTAGGAAATTCAAGAAAAAAATGCAAAAAATTTCGTGCCAACCCAATAGTAACATGAGTTTGACAATACGCTGTTTCTCATGAAAAGCTGTTAATGTGGATGAATAATATGTAGATCGAAGTAAAGCAGCATCAATTATATTCATAAATGGGTGTCACAGACGATCAAAATTGAATAGTACCGAAATTGAACGTTTCGCACCACTTTTCAATTACGAATACCGATAGCAAATGTTCGTTACGATCTCTGAGCATAGGAAAAAAAATCTAGATATTCGAAATCAAGTGTACGAATTCAGGATGAGAAAAAAATCAATTAAAAATTAAAAAGACATGATGTTAGTAATTTTTATTCAAAAATAGCACACAAACAACGTCCTAATTGACATAGTACTCTTTTTCATCAGAGAAAAAAGAATTCACATAGAGAGATAGGAAAAGGCTTTGATAATAACACAAACAAATAAAGATAACCACTTCATTTCATTAAAACTCGATTTTACAGAATTACAAGTGTTAATTCTTTTTTCTACTTTTCTAAGTCACTTATCTGGTCAATTCAGTGTATTGTCATTGAGATACTATATGAAAAAATTCTATTATTGTTTTCATGTTAAGAAAAATGTTTATAGCTGTTCCTCATGTCAGAATATATCAGTGACGATTATCTGGTAAACTGGATTACGAAGACCTGGGCTGTATCATTCCAATCTCTGTACATTACTTTCATATGTAGTAATGATCCTTTTATTTCGAATGCCCGATATTATCTTCTGATCTTAGAGTGGTTCATCCATACTATTTATTAAATTGCTCAAGTTATTTTATATTACATATTTGTAACAA
The DNA here is from genome assembly GCA_022393335.1 of Macrotrachela quadricornifera. Classification (NCBI taxonomy): domain Eukaryota; kingdom Metazoa; phylum Rotifera; class Eurotatoria; order Philodinida; family Philodinidae; genus Macrotrachela; species Macrotrachela quadricornifera. Next base: position 1,100,391 of record JAJEKB010021302.1, on the reverse strand, counting down.
AAAGTATAGTTATTTGAGATTAAGACTTTCATTTTTTTGGCTTTCGTTTCATTCGTTACTTAGTATCATCGAGCGGTCTTTCTTATACGATAGATATAAATTTGAATATAATAAATATGCTATGCATCTAAAAGAATCTAGTCAATTGTGAATCGTTGAATACGATTATTTCCAGTATCGACAACATATAAATTTCCGTACCGATCAATGAATAAATCATCAGGAGCGTTGAACTGATTCGCCTTACTTCCTTGCCCATTTCCACCTGCAATAACGGCGCCACTTGTCGTGTCATTAGACCAGCGCATTACTTGATCATTTCGACTATCAACCACATAGATATTACCTGATGTATCAACGAACAATCCTTGAGGTGTTGACAATGGTATCGTAGCATTTCGTAAGTCTTGACCTCCAGCAACGACAATACCTTTATCTGCTTCTTTAATCCATTTCATTACACGATGATTGTTACTGTCTGATACATAGACATTTTGTTGTTGATCAATAAAGAAATAATACAGATTACCGAGTTGATTTACGTTATTACCGTAGCCATGGCCACCAGCCACAACAATTCCATTCATGTCTCCTATTTTGTATTTTCTGATTTCATCGTTCTCAGTATCAGAAACATACAGATATTTTTGGTCATCCATACCTAATCCAGCACAAAAAATGTTGCTAATAAGCATTTCTCCTTGAGTGGTTCCAGCATGACGAGACCATTTTACAACTCGTCGATTCCATCGATCACAAATAATGAGATTATCTGTCTCTTTGTCGATCAACACATCAGTTGGACCTTTCAATTGATCTAATCGACTTCCTGTACCATGACCACCAGCAACAACTTCTCCATAGGCATCATTTAATTTCCATTGCATAATACGATCATTACCCCAGTCAGCGATCACTATCGTTTGATCATCATCAACAAAGATGCCATAGGGAATGCTCAGTTGATTTGTCGCATTACCTCGTCCGTGGGCACCAGCAACTGTCATTCCATTTTTTACTAAAAAAAACTAAGTTTATAAATCTTTCTTTTAAATACAATATTTCATTACTCAATGTCTTCAGTAAAAGAACTGATTATTTTCTGTAAGAGCATTTATCAATCCACATTTTTTGTACTTGAGTTAAACGATGTATGGTCATTATGCAAGTGTGATCCGAAGCTATACCACAATAATTTAAGCTCATAGAAATTTTATCGTCTTCATGTTTTTCTTAAAAATTTGTGGAGACTATAGGCACCACATCATTCGAAGACAATCAATGAGACAAGCAAAATTTATAATCAGTTAGATAATGATAGTGGCATGCAACATGCTTTCCCGACAGATACTACAATGTACTAAAATACTATAATCGATACATTCTCAAAAGAAACTTTAAGTGAAGAGTTATTACATTTGAATGGATTGTACTCTAGTAAAGGTGCAGTACTACGAAATTTTTGATGTAAATATCCAAATAGTTTTCGGTAAAAAGTAATTATTCATTATGGACACATATATAAGATTGACGGCATACGAGAGTTTAATCGGCTGTAGAACAATCAATAATGTCATTAACTGATATATTCTTACCTTGCTGATAGATTTTGCCGTAAATTTACATGAGAAAATAACTCTGTCATGTACGTTCTAAAGCAAGGATCGTAGAAACGCTAAAACTAAATATCGGATCACTCGCATGTTTTATGGCACCTCTATTTTCGATGCTCTTCTGCAGACCATCAAATGTAAATGAATATTACCTATTGTTGTGTTAGCTGCCGTGCAATTTTCATGTATGCAGTTAATTGTGTCGGGTATTTGATATTTCGATCGATTATAGAGACTTAAAGTTACAGATAAGGCGATTACGATGATCCAAAAGATTGTAATGGACGCTATTTTAATACACCTGTGTTTCGTGAAAAGATTCATAAAACACAACAGATAATGAGGTTTCTTCTTGATCGTCACTTTGGTGTCTATTTTATTGTTTAATTTTTGCATCGTTGTTTCACTCATTTGAGGATCTATTTCTAAAGATACATGCGGTTCAATTTTTTGTTGCTTTTCAATGGTTTTCTTTTTAAAATAATCTGAAAGATTGAGGGTATTTATATCTGATGCACACATCACAATTTTCCACAATTGATTATTGTCATCACGCTCAACACTAACAATCTCAAATACAGAACAGAGACTAAACAAAACTTCCTCTTCAGCTGGCATATTGGAAAATTGAGAAATATCTGCAAATACAACATTTTCTAAATTATAATTAGTTTTAATTTCAAATATGGCTGATTCTTCATGTGTTGATGTTGATCCAGCAAACATCACTGCGACATTATAATTAATTGAGGTCGATAAAAATCCATTGAATGATATCAAAGCACCCTTATTTTTTCTTATTTGATCTAATTGGCAGCTTGTCATATTTCCATGCCCTCGAAAAACCGTTAATGATTTATCCGATTTATTTTGATTACGTAACTGTTCCAACTGTTTACATAAATCTTTGATATAAGGTCGAAATATATTAATTTTTCCGATATCTAAAGATCGAAGTGTCTTATTTACCAGTCGATAAAGGAAGCTATCTCTTGTATACCATTCAATTGCTTTCTCAGGCTTATATGTATCTTCAAATTGTTTAATATTTTCCTTTTGTATATCATTCTTCCAATAATATTTCAAAGATTCACTAAGCATATTTTGTCGATCTTTGCTAGAACATGAATAGTTTTTTAATACTTCTATATGAAGTTGATACCATAGAAATTCTTGAAAATTTTCTTTTAAACTAAATGTAGGTGTTAAATTTTGATCCATAATAACGAAGTCTGTCGATAGATATAGTTCATTTTCGATAGTTTCCTTTAATGAATGGTTATCAGTACAAATAGCAACTATTTTTCGACACATATTAAGTAGATTCTTATGGTCATCGTAATCCTCACAAAATATTATTATTGACGAGAGTTCTCGTAACAAAGATACAGATAATTTTGGTAATATAATCTTTGCAAATACTCCCGACATGATAACTAGGAGTTTCATTGTTTTAGCCATTCTTTCAATTTCTATAAGAAATAAGTCTACACAGTTGTATAGTTTGTAATTATTCCCGCATATTTTCTTGAACATATAAAATCGTAACTCTTGAATTAAGTGACGTTGAATCTATCGCTTCTTCGTCTAACCACACAATGGTAATATCATTGTTATGATTGAATTGTATTGTAGTCACTATATCGATGTTTTCAACGTTTGATGGATGATCTGAGTCAGAACCCGAATCGAACCGATTCTTTTTAGTTTGAGTTCGGTTCGATTCGGTTTGATTTTGTTTTTCGAGAGCCAGTTAGGATTCGGTTCGATTCGGCCTAGTGTAGATTTTATCTAATGTCAATAAAAAAAGCTTTTTAAATTCCATTCAAATTGTATATTACATCGGTATGAAAAGATAAACTTTACCCATGTAACTAAAAAACCAAACACATTTCATGTAAATGGTTATTTTCAAAATTTTCATCATTTAAATGGTGATTTTTAAAATTTTCATCATTTAAATGGTGATTTTTAAAATTTTCATCAAAAAAATTGCATGACTTTACTTCTCTCAAAAGTCACCAAAGTCATCACATTACTTTCATTATTTTTACATCAATATCATCCGATGATTTTGATTACGTCGGAAAAATCAAAATCATTACATTATTTTCATTATTTTTACATCAATTTCATTTGATGACTTTGATTATTTCGGAAAAATCAAAATCATTGCATTATTTTCATTACTTTTACATCAATTTCATTTGATGACTTTGATTATTTCGGAAAAATCAAAATCATTACATTATTTTCATTATTTTTACATCAATTTCATTTGATGACTTTGATTATTTCGGAAAAATCAAAATCATTGCATTATTTTCATTACTTTTACATCATTTTCATCGCAGGATTTTGTTTATTTTGGAAGAATAAAAATCAATAGATTATTTTCATCACTTTTGCACAAGTTTCATTCATGACTTGGATTATCTGAGAATATCAGAATCATTACATTAGTTTTGATTACTTTTACATCATTTCCACTGCATGATTTTGATTACTACGGAAAAATCAAAATCATTAGATTACTTTCATTACTTTATCATCGTTTTCATCGAATGACTTTGGTGTGAAATACATCATGTGTCACGATGTTTTTTAAAAAATTCACCAGGAAAATGATGAATTTAGAGTACATGTCGACATCTGTCTTTACAAATACCCTTTTCAATGTTTTCTAGAAAGAGCTCTATGTGTGAGAACACACAAAATCTTATGCCTCAATTTTCTAGCAGAAATTAACTTTCTTACTCTACCCAAGTAACCAAAACATGACAAAAAATTGATGACTTTCATGTAAAAAACACGAAAAAAATGACATTTTTTTGATGAGACTGGCATAAAAAGCGTTAATTTTCATTTTCATCAGTTACATTTGATGATTTTGATTTTTAATCAAAGTCATCAAGTGACATTGATTAAAAATCAAAATCATCAAATGACATTGATTAAAAATCAATGTTTAACCAAAGTCATTTGATGATTTTGATTAAAAATTAAATTCACGAAATGCAACTGATGAAAATTTTCATTTTAATCAATACAAATGGGAAACATCGGTTTTTATATGTATTTGATCAGAAAAAATGTTATTTTTTTTTATTTTTTAGTTGCATTGGTGTCTCTCCTTTAAGTCATGTAGCTCTTTTACTGTTCTAATTGCCTTTAGTCTTGCTAGTGCGTTTTGTCTTCGTATGCTCCTTTTGCGTCCTACAATTCTTGTATATTTAGTCCCTTTACTCTCTCTTGTCTTATTTTCTTCTACTGTTTAGAGAAATTTGCTTTCTTTAGTGTCTTCAGAGTTTCTAACTATTTTGCTCTGTTTTCTGATTTTAAGCGTTTTGAGTTCGTTCACTCCTTTTAGTATTTTCAATCCTTACAAACTCTTTAGTCGATTTAGTCTTTATATCTATTCTAGATGCTTTAATGCCATTAGGTTTTTTAATCATTGTACTCTCTTTACCCCTTTTACTTACTTCAAGCGTTTTAGTCTCTTTTTAGTTCCTTTTCGCCTTCAATTCGTTTAACCCCTGCGCT
>JAJEKB010021302.1:1054890-1068849 GCA_022393335.1 Macrotrachela quadricornifera | reverse complement strand
CAAAAAACTCTTCCTGAAAATCATTCTTCATTGGCTACTTCCTACAAAAACATCGGTGCGGTGTATGACAACATGGGAGAGTATTCTAAAGCACTTTTGTTTTCCGAAAAAGCACTTGAAATTCGTCAAAACACTCTTCCTGCAAATGATCCTGATTTGGCTACTTCCTACAACAACATTGGCGGGTGTATTACAACATGGGAGACTATTCTAAAACACTTTCGTTTTACGAAAAAGCACTTGAAATCTGTCAAAAAACTCTTCCTGGAAATCATCCTGATTTGGCAACTTCCTACAACAACATCGCTGGGGTGTATTACAACATGGGAGAGTATTCAAAAGCGTTTACGTCTTACGAGAAAGCACTTGAAATTCGTCAAAAAACTCTTCCTGCAAATCATCCTTTATTGGCTACTTCCTATAACAACTTCGGTTCGGTATATCACAACATGGGTGAATATTCTAAAGCACTCTCATTGTATGAACGTGCTCTTAACATTTGGCAACATTCATTACCTTCAAATCATCCTAATATTAAAGATGTACGAGAGAGCATAGAACTTGTAGGAAAGAAATTGTGACGTATTATTTGATAAATAAAGAAAAATCGTTTTCACTTACTTGAATTGCCTCTTTTTTTCTCTTTCTCACGCGCGCGTACAAGGAAACTCTCTGTAATAATTGAAACACAATGAACACAGCCGACCAGTAAGGCAATATATGTAGATAAGTACATGTATAACAGGCCTTCACGGACATGTTTGTATTTCGCTTATTAAGAGAGTTTCTCTGTCTTATTAAAGTAATAATCACCTTGGAATATAAACCTAATATACATCGTCGTTGAACACATATTTCGGAAAAAAGTCTAAAAAGAAAAAAATGAATAAAAGAACTTACTTTGAATTGAATTGAATTGAGTTGACTTGATTGTTATTGATATTTGAATAGGGCCCTGAATGATACTGAAATGAGAAAAGAGATGTATTTATAAGTATAGAGTCATATACAATCGTCCAATTGGTACAATTAATGAATTAATGAATGTTTATCCTTCGTTTCAAATAAATAAGGAAAAAAAAAGAATGCAGCTGTCTAATTACGCGTGAATATGTTTAAATTGATTTGTAAATATTACTTGTATTGATATTAAATTGAATAGATGATTAATTAACCCTTTATGGTCGGATGTATCCATTTGCATACATTAAGCCAATATTTTACAAAACATTTATGTAGAGTTATGATACCAAATCTTTTGACAATTTGATAATTAAGTTGTCATATTTCAAAACACATTCAAGCGTTTAGAAGAAAGAAAAAAATATTCACTAAGAAAAATGGTTAGTTCCACCCGCAATGCCTCAAAGTAGCATTCGTATAGAAATAATCCTTTCCTCGTGTCTCTAATTAATCAAACTGCAAAGCAATTAGTTGTTAATTTTCCTTCATAGATCAACTGTTTATTGTATTACCAAAACGAATTATTCAAAAAATTCGAACAATAAAATATGAAGATGTATTTAAATGGATACATCCGACCACTAAGGTACACAAATTTTGAAAAACTCATTATTTTTTTGTCAGCAAAAAATCAATATTTTATGATTTTTTTACATCTGTACTTGTAGACTTAACTACAGGTTGTCTGTTTGTCCATGTTTTGTAGTCCAAAGTTTAAATAATTGTAGAATGTTCAAAAATTCTCCAGTGCGATGCAAAATTAGCTAAATTTTTTCAAAAGATTTCTGGAAATGAAGGGACATTTCCTAGAGAGTTTCTGAACATTCTGTAGTATTCAGAGCTAGACTTTTACGAAATGTTTAGAAACTTTCTAGAATGTTTCTTCATTTCCAAAAACTTTCTGAAAAAAAACTAGTTACTTTTGCATCGTACTGGAGAATCTTAGAACACTCTACAAATATTTAAACTTTGGACTATACAACATGGACAAATAGACAAACTGTGGTTACATATACAAATATAGATATAAAAAAAGCTAAGTATTGAATTTTGATAGGCAAAAAGCAATGAGTTTTCTAAAATTTTTGTACCCTAGTGGTTAGATGTATCCAAAGGGATACATCAAACCATTAGATGCGGAAACACTTAATGGTTCTGAAAAATAAACTTTTCCTATCTTCCTGGTCTACAAGCAACAAAAATGCAAGAAAATATTTTTTGCTATCTATCTTCTGATAGCCGCCTCGAAAGGGCTAAACCAAAAATATTTGTCTTTCGAGAGTATAAACAATTAATATGATTTGTTTATCCAGAGTAGAAAGACAAAAGTTATTTTATTTCGCTATTCAACATATGTGTGTCATAGTGCGAATGACATTCAAATTTGCTTTATAAATATGCATTTTAAAAAGATGGGACAACATAATTGTATCTAATTGAAACTAGTACTCTTCATAAAGAATTGTATAGTAGAAGTTTATTGTAATGCATGATGTAAAAGTAATGGCACAAAATATTGATCCATATTTCTCTTCAATAGAAAGGAACTGAAAGAAAACTTTTTTTACCAAAAGATAGAGCTTCTTTTGCTCTTCCAGATTGTATATAAATTATTACTTTTACCATGTCTATAAATGGAACAACATGGCAAAAAAGAAGTATGCTTTCGAAAACATTCCGCACTTTATTATAAAAACGTAGCACAAAATGTTGACCTTTATATTTCTTCAATAAATACGTTTCAAAAATCAAAAAGAAAGTTTTATTATCAATCGATAGGAAATTTTCTCCTCTTTTGAGTGGTATGTAATTTATTTTCTTCATTCGCATTCCTCAATGAAATGAAACAAGAAAAATTGGAAAACACTCACAATGAATTTGGAGTTTTTTTCATGAACTTGTCAAAAAAAAACTTCTAGATGGTAGTTAATCATAGTTAATTCCGATGTAAAGGTAGCTTTAAAAAGTTCGTAAATATGTGAGTAACTGTTGTTTTACAAGGGCTTTTTAATGAGTACAAAACGAACCAAATTATCCTTGTCTACTATAGTGTTTTGACGTATTCATGGAGAAATTAACGCACGGATGATTCCCTCTCTTTTTTATTTCATTGCATTCAGGAATACAAGTGAAAAGAAATAAATTACATACCATTCGAAAGAAGAGAAAATTTCCTATCGATTGGTAATAAAACTTTCTTGTTGAAACGCCTTTGTCGAATAGTTATGCAAAAAACAAAAGAATCAACATTTTGTGTCGTTTTGCTAAATTTTATAAAAAGTGCGGAATGTTTTCGAAGATATACTTGTTTTTTTGCCATGTTGTTCCATTTATAGACATGGTAAAAGTAATAAATTACATACAATCTGGAAGAGCAAAAGAAACTCTATCTTTTGGTAAAAAAAAGTTTTGTTTTAGTCCTCTTTTATTGAAGAGAAATATGGATCAACATTTTGTGCCACTACTTTTGCATCGTACATTGTAATTTACTTCATAAATGTTGTATGTCATTTATGATGTATCATTTTTTTTACATTTATTTTCTATGAAATACACAATTGTATTACTGTGTTAAACAGCAGGACAAAAATTATTAGTTTAATCTCATAGCAATGACAGATGTTAAGTAGATTACATTTGAACAAAGAAATAAGAAATGATAATATATGTAAATTCATCACTGAATTGCAACTTACACTAGTAAATCTAAAGGATGAAAAAATCTATACGAAATAAAATTAATTTATTTCAATTTACATTAGTAAAAATATTTGTTCAACGTTTAATTTTAAGAAAAAATTTTTAAGTTAAAGATGTTCCACAATAAATCTAGTTATATGGATAAGTAAAAGTATGATTTTTTCACTAAATTGATATTTCAAATAATAAATATACAATGGCTACTCATGTAAAAAAAAATCAAGCGAAACGTGATTAAAATCGATTTTCTTGAGAAAAAGATAATTAAAAGCCCACTAGATATAGCAGTTTTCAATTAAATTTAAGGAAATAATTGATTTTGATGGATTTCATGTGTTAAAAATTGATTAAAACAGATTTTTCTTTATAAGCATCGGTAATTGATCAATAATTTACTTCATCAATTTAACAGATGATTAAGCAAGATCAGTTTTATTCACAGGGATCTCGACGATACATCAATAGCCTGACAGAGTCTGCTTATGTTCAACTAGAATCCTTAAATCAAGATATCTTCTACGAACTATGCCTTCACGCCATTAATCGAAATCGATCTCAGATGGTTTCTTTTGAAATCAATCAAAGTCAATTGAGTTTTTAATGAATTACTGTGTTGTGCAGGGCGACAATTGAGTTCAACAGATGTTATTTATAATTGATTGAAATCGATTATGTAATTACACTATCTCAAGTTGGCATAATTTAAAAAGGAGTTTTTTGAAAGAGTTTACCACAATAGTAAGTCCATAGTTTCTGACGACGAGAAGTCAAAAAAAAACATGGAAAACTGGTGGTTTCATGGTTGGATCTCTTTAAACCCGCTTATCTTTCATATGTTTGGTTAAAATCAATTATCTAGAAATTATCAATCAAAATTTATTAGCCATTAGTAATCTAGTAAAATCAGTTATCTACTAACAATCAATTAAGAAGTCGCAGCTACAGTGATATCCATGTAAAAAAAATTGAGAAAAGCTTAAATTTTAATTTGATTAAAATTTGATCCTTTCCCCACTTCTTTTACACAGGTAATGAATAATAATTTTTCTTTCGAACTTAATACGATCCTTAAAATTAGAATAATGAATTCAACTAGAAAACAAGAAAATATTATATATGAGACAAATATATTAATCAATGTCATATTCATGCATATGAATTTTAACGTGCATCAATATAACAAACATTTTTTAATATTTTATCACAATCAAATTAAATTCAAATATCATAATGAAAAGCATCTTTATCTTCGCTTGGAAAAAGTGGAATTAGGCATTTGAATTATATCCAAATGTTGTTAGATATCATCTGATTCTCTAGTTGGCAGAATGTATCAATAGCCAACAAAAGAAGTAATAAGTCACAAGATTGTTATTTAGCTTATGAAATCATAATGTTAGATAATTGTTATTTTCTTAATTGATTCATGTAACAGTTCGACCTTTTTTTCTATAGAAAAATAAATCTTATTTCGATGTATTATTCGAGTATTATTGAAAGAAAACATTCTATTTGAAGAATAACAAAAGTTTTCGCATTCATTTACAAATCTTATTATGATTTTTTTCTAATAAATTTCATTCAATTTAACTAATTTATACATAACTTCACTGTTAAATATAAAATAGAAATACATATTAGAATAGATTTTTTTATACTGAAGATTTATTTCCAAATGTATATTCTTTATATAACACAGAAAAACGACAATATATTTTGTTTATATAAAAAAGATTATTGTTTTTTAAAGAAAGAAAATAATTAACTGATACATTCTTTCGTAAGATTGATCAACAATGTTGATAAACTTCTGAGAAATAATTCACATCCGTTTATCTTCATAGATTCTATCCTAGAGAAGAACAAGATAAACATATATCCAACATATAATTAAAAAAAATTGTCTTACTTCCTATTTCTTATATATTGTTACAATAAAAATATTTTTTTAAAAGCCTTATTACATACGCTGAAGATTTGTATCGTTTTCTATCTATGCATTTTCATTTATACTTGTGTCTAACAAAAAATAATTGAATACAATGAAGATACTCCCCATATCCAGAATCCTACAATATTTTTCCTTTGTCATCAAAACTAATTTGAAAATTTTTTAATCACTAGAAAATGAGCATATTGTAAAAGCAATTATAAATTCTCTATAATTCTATATATTCGTTAATTATTTTACATTTATGTGCTATATTTAAATGTTTTATATAACTGATTCGTATTCAATTATTATCTTCTAGTTTTCTTAAACTACTAACAATAATTTTAATAGGGAATTATGAAATCAGATTGAGTATAGATAATTAGTTAAAAAGAATGAAAAATTTTGGCTAATTAATAATACTAAAAATGATTTTAATCTGATTGTCTTACGAAGATTGAATGAATGAACTAATAAACAGGAATAACCTTGATTTTTTACTTCAATATTTTTCATTGAATTGTTTCTTTAAAAATCTCTCTTAATAACTATAAGAAATTCTATGAACGAGTATTTACCTTAGTATTAGACACTAATTACTCATAACAATTTTCATTATTAATATTATTTTCACATATATCAAACAAAAATTTGTTCATGGAAATCATTTAATAAATATATGAATTTCAATACATCATATAAGCATATATAAGTGTTTGAAAAGAAACTTCCACAAATTTTGTGTTCATCTAAAAGAAAAACTATTTTTCAATGTTCGAAGAAATTGTCAATGCCATTTTTGTAGCGTTGACTCTTCGACAGTTATACTAAATAATGACCATAAAAACAAATGATGCTGTTCTTATCTTTAATATTTATTTATATGATCACATTATCTTACTACTGAAACAAAATCTTATTCGTAAAGAGATCTTTACGAATAAAACAATATTCGAAAAAATGCATCTTGTCTATTATATATTAAAATGCAATTTTGATAAACTTTATTACCTTTATATGTTTGAAACTATGTACCTTTTTTTATTGTTAAATATCAATAATGAAAAGAAGAATGTCTTTTTACGAAAAATTTCTCAACAGGAAGATTTCTACTGAGTAAATGAATGCAAACATATGAGTCATACTGTTCAATAAATCATTGACATTAATGTACTACAAATAATCAGCTGACATTTCAGGTATTAATTCCATACGAAATATTCGATCAATCATAAACTACAATAGTGAGAAAAATCTCTCGATGAGCTTCAATATTTTTCATATGAAAAAGTAAAGAGTATTAAAACTTCTGTTACAATCCTATATTAAAAACTTATTTCTAATCATTAGCATTCTACAAATTTTTAAAGAATCTATTATTAAGATTTTGTTTTGATTTTTACTTTTCATTAGTTTTATTCTATGATTAACTTTTTTTACTCAATTCATGTATACAAGAAAAAGATGAATACAAATACAATTTAAAACAAATTGCATGCTTGAAGACACAAATACTAAAATCAATTGAGACAAAACATAGTTAAATAGTTGGACGTTTTTCAATCATTTTATTTATTATATTATGTATTACAAACTAATTAATACGATGACTATCAATTTATAACAAGTAACACTCGTCGCTACGACTCGCTTAACCCTCGACTGAATTCTATTTATCATTATCTTTTACTGGTCGTCGACTTCTGCTCTGATAACTATGCTGGATACATATGCACATATACACGAATTGCTAGTGACGACTGTTCTATAAGATCCAGTCTTTAAGCTTTTTGTTACGGCTTTTGTATGGCAATGTAAAGCACAGGTCGTAGTTGATCATCATTATTCCTGCTCCATTTCATTCTTAACTTCTCGGTTTTTTAAATAATGTCAGCATAAACCAATATAAAATCTCATTTTCTTCCTCAAAATATCGTTAGTGACTAGTTGTTTCCATGCTGAAGTCTATTTTCACATAAGTTCATTGTCTTGTGTTTAAAATCACGCTCATTACCGTTTCACTAACTAAAAGGAATAAAATCACAAAATACTGATTGCTTTAAAGCTCAGATTCTCTAAATCCGATTGGAGGAAAGTTAGATTTTCGGAAGTATTTCATTGGCTGAAATTTTAAACAGATAGAGTCTGACTGGTCAAAAGTTCGATGTAAAAAGTTAGCCACTGGTTGAGTTCACAGACTCAATAATCTGATTGAATGAAAGGCGTATACTGAAAATAACTGAGTCATGATTTTTAAGCCAATGTTCTTTTGACTCGGTGACAAACAAGCTTATTTTAATATGCTCAAACCTCTCTTCATCGAGAAAATATATCAGTTTACACTTCTGCTACTGTTCACTTAAAAAGACATCACATTTTAAAAGTTGAAGACAAACATATTTCTTTATAGTTACAGGTAACCATATGGATTCGCTGCCCTTCTCCAAAAGAAAGTTTAGTGTGATTATCATATATCTCAATCTCCTTGATTGCATGGAAGCTACAAAATAAAATATCCACTCTAGCGATGATCGTTTTATAGAAATATCCGTATATAGATTCATATGTAAACGACAAGCAAATCTCAAGTTCGAGCTTTTCGTCTTCAATTGAGTTTGATCAAAACTAATATAGATATCTGACCATATTCATTAGTTTGGGACGTCATATTTTCTAATCCTGAACTCTGACTTATTTGAACAAAACGAAGAGACAAACATTCATGTTTTTTAAGAAAACAGAATTAGATACAGTTCAGATGCTTCAGTTTGTTCATCAAGTTCAGTAGCACGATCAGGTGATGATCACTCCAAACCACAATTCTATGAAGATAATATCTTTTTCCAAACTAGAGAATTTCGAGCAGCTTCTTAAAGCTTTAGGACGTTATGACTACATATCTATTTCTGCTTACGTTACAGTAAACAAATAACACTATGTTAATATCCTCCAACTCCTTTACTGAATATACTCTGTTACATAAAATGTCTAATAAAAAATTATTTTTCCTCAAGAATCGAGTTATTTGAGAATCTATTAAGGTATTCCAAATCTCACTTATTGCACTTATGATAAACTTTTTAAATCAACTACTAGTCGTTTCCATATTTAACACTGCTACATCCTTCAATATTAGTTTAGGTTTGAATCGTATAGATGCATCTCGTTTGAATTCCTCTCAAAAAATTACTGGATATATTTGTTAATACATTCATTAAGGAACTAAAAAAGAGAAACTATTCAAAAACTGCTACCAGCAGAGTACACTACATTGTGGTCTAAGAAAAATCTTCGCCTACTTTGAATGTAACTTTAAGATTGATATCTATGAAGATTCAACAACAGAACATCAAGCAGCCGCCTCTTTTTTTTCACATATTTCTGTATAAAACTTACTGAAAACTCTAACGTATAATAATGTACAAAGAAAAATGTTTCAGTTAGAATCAATGTTGAACATGCATTTATAACCATCGATTATTCTTAGTTCAAAGTTAAAATAACAATTAGTTCCATATTATTTATTATTAATTATTTGATAAAAGCCATTCAGTCTTGATTTATCGATCTTCGGTTGGCTTGAATCAATCTTTTTAAGAAAAATAGCAAAAAAAAACTATAAATTGCTTATTTACTTATTCTTAACCTCAAATTTGACTCGAAATTCCAAGCCTATACCTTCGACAACTCTTTAAAGAGTTTTCTTATAGAACATCACAAGTTTTAAATAATAATCTAGGCGACACCAATTTCCGATTGGGATAAAGACACAAACATACCTGCAAAACTACAGACTTATTTTATTCGATGCGATTCATGCTTCAATTTGAGAAATAAATTGTTACCATCTTAGCAAAAATCTTCTGCAGTCAAAAAACTTCCTATCAAAATTTTTACAAAAACTAATACTATCGATCAATTTTTCGATCTAAACAAGCTTTCATTAAATTTCACAAAGAATAGCTATTTTAAAAAAAAATATTTGTTGCGGTAAAGTTTCCAAAATCATAAAAAACCGATCATGCCATTCGATTCCCCAGCCTCGAAAACCATTGCTGAAATATTAAGATTCGACTTTTTCAAAGTGAAATTTTTTTTATTGTTTCTCTAAGAACATGTTTCTGACCTTTGACCTGGCACATGCAAACAAATACACAAACGCATTTCACTTTTTTCCGTATCACCCTCCCGTCAGTCGAGGGAATGATTGTCTACGAATGGTATAAAAAAGACCGAAAAAAAAATGTCGAAAAAAAAAACGTCGAAAAAAAAACGCCGAAAAAAAATACGTCGAATGTTAAAAATGCCGAAAAAAAGACGCCGAACATTAAAATTGTCGAAAAAAAAATATCGAAAGAAAAAATATCGAATAAATAAATGTCGAATGATAGAAACGTCGAATACTAAAAATATCGAAAATGTAAGTATAGAAATTGTGAATTGTTTAGATTCAAGTAACTTTATTGATTTATTAAACATAGAAAAAAAATTAACAGAACATGTTTAAGCAACTTTATAGACGAGATAAATAAAAGTGCAACAGCAGTCATAACGAATCGTCATTGTCCAAAGTTATGTCTTTTGTTTTGCTATAACCAATGATAAGCCAGCTAATAGTTCTGTTAGATTAATTTCATTATTTTTAAAACGTTCATTTAATGTATCAATACGGTGCTGTATTGCATTGCTCGTTTCTGTTTTTGGTCGACCTTTAGCACCAGCGTTCATTTGCAGCATCATGTGTCTAAAGCGAACTTCCTCTCCTTGAATGCACTTTATAAATGACCAAATATTTGGATGAGATCTTTCAATACGGTGATTGAGACGATTATGATAGCCTATAAATGAATTGGTGTGATTACTAGAATAACTTAAAAGAATATTTACCTTCGCAGACGTTATTTGTGCGAAGTTGTTGTCCATGAATATTCCAAAGCTCTAATGGAGTGTTTTGCATCCATTGTCTATCAAAATATATAAATAGTTGATGTAATGTTTGTTGAACATATTCAGATAAATTTGTACGAAAATCATTATAGGCCACTTGAACCTTGTCCAATGGCAACAACGGCAATGCCATTAGTTTCCGAATACAAGTACGAATATCAGCATCTTCGGCATAAAGTTTATTTAAACCAAATTCTTGTACACGTCTATAGATAGCTTGGGTCAGATGAAAATAACATCCATTATGAGTAGCATTTGGAAACTAAATATAATAAAAGATACTTATGCTTAACCTAGTGATTAGTACTTACTTCAGTTTTAATTGCGCTGATAATACTAGGTTCATAATCAGTTAAAATACGAATAGGCTCGAATGTTCGGTTCATTAATACAGCCAAATTTTTTAATTCTTTAAACATTTCTTGATAAACGTGTTTTTTCCGGCCTGGTAAAATACCAAATACACATGGAAAAGCTATACAGGTATAAAAAGATGACAAATTACACAAAATGTAAGTAGTACCTGTATCAAATTTTAATGCATGCATGGAATAAATTTGATCGAAAAATGGGGGTGTAGCATTGAATGTCCCATCCATCATCACCACCGGACTATCAAACAGAAGTTCCAATTGTGTTTTACTGCAAAATATAAGCATTCGCTTTCGTCGACGAATTAAAATATCACGAGCTAAGAATGGTTCATTATTATGAGCTACTTGATAAGCTTCTGGTATTTCAAATATAGCTGAATCAGGTAAATCAGGTGTCAATTTCCTCCTGCAATATGTCAAGCCAGGTTCTAAAATAAAATTTATAATATAAATATAGTTTTTCTAATAATGTTTTGTTCTTACGTAGTTCACGAGCTAATGGCATAATTGCTAATGTTTCTGGTTGCATTTGAGCTGAAACAACTTCTTCATAAATTTTAACTAATGGAGTTGTTTCATCTTTAGCACGTTGTTTTATCTTTGTACGAAAATTTTTTATTTCCGTATGTTCCGGATGTGTTAAATGATTGTGATTGCCGGTAATTTTCAGTACAACATTTCCGATAGTAGTGTGTACATAGACACAACATCCAACTGTTTGACATATCCAATATTTTTTTATTTTAGTTTCTTTGTTTTTTTTATAAACATTTCCATTTAACACAAGTAAAGGCTGACCCTTGTTTGAAACAAGAAAATGGGGATTATCACTTATGGTGGTTGACATTAAATAAAGTGCTACTGAATCAATAAGAAACGCCGACTAATATATCTAAAATAAAAAAAACAGTATCTTCTGTTATTTCAGTTAGGCAATTGTTATCTTTCTTCTTTTCTACTGCTTTCTATACACAATGAACAGTTACCAAGAATATTATTAGTCACTGATAAATACCAATAGAACATATTTTAACGATAAATTGTTTATTTACGACATCTAATCTTTTCGACATTTTTTCCTTTCGACGTTTCTTTTTTCGACATTTTTTTCTTTCGACTTTTTTTTTCGACCTTTTTTCTTTCGACATTTTTTTTTCGGTCTTTTTATATGATCGGCATTTTTTCCTTTCGGTATTTTTTTTTCGATATTTTTTTTTCGATATTTTTTCTTTCGACATTTTTACTTTCGGCCTTTTTTATTCATACCATTGTCTACACAAGTGTAAAATTAATATTAGGTCGTTGTTTATGAAACAGCTGTCGGTGACGTAAATGAGTTATAGAGTAATTCAAAAAAGAAAGTGACCTCTAAAATAATCCGGTTTCTATTGGTTTCAACCAAGGGTTCTTCAGGATTACTGGAGATTATTAGAACTACGAGCATTCTTTTTTTAATTCCTGCTTATATGCCAGATTCCAATTCCCAAGTATCCAGAGAAATTCCCAACAATCCTTCAATAATTTCTATATATCCTGAGTAAAGCCTAAAATCATCCATAGAAGTTTTAATGAAGCATCGATATAAATCTAAATTACTTTATAATTCATTTACGTCATCGATTCTAAAATAAAACATTGGTAGTACTCTCATAATACTGTGTAATTCAATACGGTGTCTAGATTTAATTCCAAAGTGCTCTTTTAGCTAAGAGTTTTGCTCACCAAAATCTTGCATTTGATATTTAAGTTTGAAATGTAAATCTTCTATTATATAGATTCTATTTTATCATACTCAAGCAAATTATAAAATCCATTTAATGCGCAAAAGAAAAATGATTACCTATACATTGGTCTTCACCGTTTAATCATTCATTGACTTTTTTCTATTCATTTAACTTTATTTAATCAAAAAAGTCTAAGCCTAACCCATGCCTTGCCTAATTCGAGTTCGCATATAAATCGCACCTTTACAGTTTAATATCATTTCGAAAAAAAATGAAAAAAGTAAAAACTTTTAAGCTGAATAGCCAAAAAGCCAAAGTTTTTTATAATTATAATTTACATTCTATAATTTGCAGGGAGCCCAGCCGAAGTAGCCAAAAAGCCGAAGTTTCTCAAAATTACAATTCAACGTGCCATTGTTGACTATGTCTCACTACGTGAGATGGCTATCTCGAGTTCGAATATAAATGGGACATGAGCTGCACTATATCAGTTCAAAAATAATTTTAAAAATTGCATCATCTCTTCCTTAGCGAAAAAGCAAAAGATAAAAATTCTTTTAGTTATAAAATTATATTGCGAGGTACGCATCCCGGTGTGAGGATACCATCAACGGCAAGGGGAGCGTGCCGGCATGAGGGTGCCACAAAGGGCGAAGAGCGCGGGAGTGCGTGACGATGCTACGAAAGTGAGGGGAGCGGGCCTGTGTGAAGGTGTCCCGAATGGGTAGCGGCGTGGGAGAGGGCGCGATGAAGAGTGTGCTGGACGCCGCGATTTGTAAATTTATGATTTAGAAGCGGTTTATTTTTCGCTGTTTTACGTAATTTACATGGGTGGCTGAGGATGAGTGACTGAGGAAAGATAAACACACACAACAGATAGAGCTGGGTGATCGTGGATGACAGACATCATGCGATCACTTGTTATTATTTCGGGCAAAACGTATGCCCTCTAGGAATTATAAATTATAATTATATGAAAGTTTGGCTTTGTGGATATTCTAACATGGTTGCCTTTCTGGATTTTGGGAACTATGAAGAATTGTCTTTTTTCTAGTTATGTGCGTAATTAAGAATATTTGAAAATTTCATTCATATTCGAATTCGAATTAGGCAGCTACTCGTCCAACCAGTTATATATCCATAATCATGACTATACGTTTTTTTTTGTAATAGCATCTATTGATCATGTCTTTAAGCTGTCATTTTTTATCGAAATCGAATACATCAAATTAGTTAACGAACAAAAAGGTAATGAAAGAAACGAATAAACAAAAATCATGAAAAGAGATATGAGCATGACTAATGATGCATAACCAAA
>JAJEKB010021302.1:965989-978669 GCA_022393335.1 Macrotrachela quadricornifera | reverse complement strand
TTGCAATTTATTATAAAATCTCAAGAATCTATTATTTTCATATATTACCTACAAGAGTTTTATCAATCTTTCAGGAGGTGAAGAATAGTATGGCTGCAAATGTACCTATGCTAGCTATCTATGTGGATTATCAGAAAGCCTATGATCGTGTATGGCATGCAGCTCTTTTAGCAAAGGTATGGAGAATGGGGATGCCGCTTAGTATGCTAAAGATGCTAATTTTGTGGCTAACTAATAGAAAAGCATACGTTGTATTCGGTGATAAAACATCAGAAGTTTTTAATATACATATCGGATTACCGCAGGGAAGTAGTCTTAGCCCTTATTTATTTATAGTGTTTCACTGTGACCTTATTCAATCAATTGGAGCTCATTCAGGACATTTGTTTGCAGATGATCTATGTGTTCTTATACGTCCCCCATTAACACCTAAACTTGCACCTATGATTAAATACTTGGAAGGAGAAGCCACAAAAATATGCAATCAAATATTTGAGTATTCAAAAAAATGGAGACAGCCTATAAACATTTCTAAAACAGTAGCACAATTGTTCTATACACAGATAGAAAAGCCAATAATTAAAATAGAAATGGATGGACAAAAGATTGAGTTAGTAAATGAGTTTAAATACCTAGGATTCACATGGACAAGTAAACTTTCCTTAAAGCCAACAATAAACAGATGTATAGATAATATTCAGAAATCCCTCGCTAAACTTAGATGGCTAACAACAAAAAATTGCATGACTACGAAGGCATTGAGACAGTGCTTTTTTGCGTATACATTTCCACATTTTGCTTGGCTTTTCCCTTTCTTCCCTCTACTTCCAGAATCACAACAACAGATCTTACAGCAGAAATTTCGTGTAGGACTTCGTTTGGTTCACCGGTGTCATTTTGTCTCAACTCATAATTTATACAGTATAACTAACGAACAATCACTAGGCGGTTATATCAAACAGTATATTCAGAAAAGATTGAAGAAAATACATATAACTGATTTAGGTCGCTCTCCGTTCTATGATGATATCTTCCTGTGGGATGAGTTTCACAAGAGGAAAAATGATAATCTTGGTCACGTTTTTCGGTACAAACGAGTGAAACTATTAATAAATAGGCATGAATCATATCTCTTGAAATGGATCACATTTACTGAAGTAGAATAAACGAAAGAACAAGAAAAAAAAAAAGAACAGGAATTATTTCTTCTATTTAGCTGGGTATTAACCATCATTATTTTTCCTCTGTCCTTTTTTCGCCTTCGCTCGCGCGCAACTCTGTGCCTCTCTCTCTTCCCTTAAATTTCTCCTTTTTCTCACATTTTTTTTTTTTATCCATTTCTTTTTCTTTTTTTCTCTCTCTACTCTCCACTTCTCTATCTCTTATTACTACTATGAACTGCTTGATAATTAATGTGTATAGATAACAATGAATCATGTACCACATCTTTTTGCATAAAAAAAAATTGTAGCTTAAAACGGAAAATTAATTTCAATTATTACTTAATGTAAGCACTTCCGAGTGTTACATTGATCCTAAATGCATAATAAAAAAAAAAAAAAAAATACCCAACTGGTGTAGATCCGTTATTTGTGTTATCAGCTGATTTCAATAAAGATAATAAACTAGATTTAGCAGTTGCCAATGCGAAGGACAACAACCTCGGTGTGCTGCTTGGTAATGAAGACGGAACATTTCAGAATCAAACTACATATCCAGTTGGCAATCATCCATTATTTTTGATCACAGATGATTTCAATCATGATACCAATCTGGATATTGCAGTCCTCGACTTCCATAGCCACAATCTCGGTGTATTTCTTGGTAATGGAGATGGATCGTTCGAAAAACAGAGGACATATTCGACTGGTATGAATCCAAGATCTGCGACAGCAGGTGATTTCAATCATGATGCTAGACTCGATATAATAGTAGCCAACCAGCATAATAGCAGCATCAGTGTGTTGATCAGTAAGGGAGATGGAACGTTCGAGCATTATACGAATTATTTCATTCGTGGACAACCATTTTATGTGGCAGCAGGTGACTTCAATAATGATACTAAACTAGATCTAGTAGTGGCCAATTACCGGAACAGCAACATTGGTGTGTTACTTGGCAATGGAGATGGAACATTTCAAAATCAAACGACATATTCAACTAATCATGATCCAACAGCTGTGACAGTAGGTGATTTCAATAATGATACAAACCTGTATATTGCAGTTACCAGTTACAATGCAAACCGTGTTGGTGTACTGCTCGGCAATGGAGATGGGACATTTCAAAGTCAAATGCCATATCTAACGGGTAACGATCCAGCATCTGTTACGACTGGTGATTTTAACCACGATAGCAAACTGGATATCGCAGTAGCCATTTCCACCGACAACAATGTCGATGTGTTGCTAGATGATGGAAGTGGAATATTTATGAATCAAACAATGTATTCATTTGGTAGCTCTCCATCGGATGTGATCACAGGTGATTTTAATAATGATACCAAAGAAGATCTGATAGTGGCCGACTTTGATGACAACACTATCAATGCTTTACTAGGCAATGGAAATGGGACATTTTGAACTCGAACGACATATTCGACCGGCAATGCTCCAGTATCTGTCATCGCCGGTGATTTTAATAATGATGCAAAACTGGATATTATTGTGGCTAACATCAAAGACAACAGCGTTAGTGTTCTAATACGAAACGAAGATGGGACATTCCAAAGTTAAACGACATATCCGACCAACGACAATCCGTCATGTGTGGTGACGGCTGATTTTAATAAAGATGCAAAATTAGATCTAGTAGTGAGCTCGTTCGATGATAATAGCGTCACTATTTTACTCGGCGACGGAAATGGGACATTCCATAGTTCAACCAGATATTTGACCGGTGCTTCTCCATCATTTATTACGGCACGTGATTTTAACAATGATGCAAAATTAGATTTGGTAGTGACCAACTTCAATAATCAGAGCGTCAGCGTGTTATTTGGCAATGGAGATGGAACCTTTCAGAACGAAATGAGATATCCCGTTGGCTTCGCGCCATCTTCTGTTTTATCACTTACAATGGAGGTGTGTGTACTGTAGAGCGAAAAGTCTATATATTTTTACATCAAAAGAAAGCTCTCATCGCCAATATAACAAGGTTAAAATATTAGCTGCCCTTGGTGAGTCTAGAGGGAGATATTCAATTTTTACCATACTCACGATTTACGTATATATGAATATTAGAATCATTTACATCACTTTTTTTTGCAATCAATTAATCATTTTACCATTAGGCCATAAAGTTCTCACTGAAATTTGTTAATTAGCTTTGAGATCATATTAGTTTTGATGTCTCTTCGAGCTTAAGTAGTAATCAATACCTTCAAATCGCAAAGTTTCCATTTTATTTAAGTTGAAAACAATAGCTTATATAATAGAGAACTTTTTAGGAATTAACTACAAGTGTAGATGTATATCTTCAACCAGATGGTAGTAGCAAAGGGTTTTTTTGCACCAAGAGCACATTAATAATGTTCACTCATTGCAATTGTTAATTGAACAGTATAGATCATAAAATTTGAAGCAAACATCTTTTGGTTTTTCAATCTGTCCTATTGTTTCATTTGTTATTCGAGCTTGTACGAATCCATTTTTAATAAGATTTGTAAATGCTGGAGCTGATAATTGGTTATGAATAACAGAGTGTACATTAATGAAATATTGACGATCACTTATAGTCATTTCTGTTCGATTGATATGAGTATAATGCTCGATTTTTTCATGAATAAATCGCCACGAACGAAATAAAGAAAGATCTTGTGGTTGAATATAGCCTGTTGATCCCTCGGGAAAAATCAATAGCTGACTGTTTTGATTAGGAAACACTGCTCTAAATTTAGTTAGATCAGCTTGCGTTTTCCAACAATCAAGGAAGAGAAGAAATTTTTTACCTACTAAAGGACGTAGAACTTCAGTTAGAAAAGCATGATGTTTTTCACCACTGCTTTTTCCAGATTTAGAAGCTTTCACTACAACATTTCGTGGTACAATTAATTTTTTTTCTACTCTTTTACCGAACTGATTTTCTTTTTCTTGAAGGATAAGGAAGAATTTTTCCAATAAATGCCCATTAGCTGACGTAACTGGTTGAATTGTATAAGAATGAGTTGTATTGTATTTCTTTTTAACAGCTACTTCTGTTGTTCTTTCACCAGTAAACGATAGCGTTCTTGGAGATACATATTCTTGTTGAAATGAACAATGATCGCTATTTAGGATTTCATTCGTAGAATACTTTGATATTAAAGGTTTTTGACTTTCGATCCAATTATGAGCATCTAAAATATATATGCACATTACATTTAGACAACGTACTTAAAGATGAAACAGAAGTTTACATACCATCCAAATTGCATGTTTTTTTGTTTGGTTTAGTTCGAGTAATTATTTTGTTGTGTCGTCTTGATGATATTCTGTTTTCCCTTTTAAAATAATTGATAAATGATTTACATGCATTGAACGTATTCCAATTTAATTCTCTTGCTTCTTGAATTGCAAAAAGTTCCAGATCAGCATCATGAACGGCTTCTTTTGTAACTGTTCTTTTCACATAGAATTCATTAAACATAAATTCTTTAATTTGCTTTAATTTTTCTAATCTCGTGCCGTTGTTTTCGATATATTGTCTGAACCTCGGAATATAATGCATGTATTTGACTTTTCTAAATCGATGGGAAATAGTTGCAAATCCAGCATTCGGATGTTGGTCAACCCATTCAACTATCTTTTCCATTTCTTCTAACGTAAAACAACTTTTTAAATCAAAATGTTCATTCTCGTTGTAATCGTCAATTTCATCGTCGTCTTCTTCATCAGTCATTTCATCAAATTCATCTTCAAATTCGAGAGTATCATAAGAATGCAACTCATTGAAGTGGCTGTCTTTAAAAAACTTCAGGATTTCGAACAGTCGTTCCGCAGCAAAGGTTTCATCGGCAGTTGTTGCAGAATTTTCAGATGTGTATTCAGTTTCAGCCAAATAAAGAAGTTGTTTCGCGATGTTTAATAAATTCATTTTTTAATTTGAAGAAACAAACTTTTTAGTTCAATAGATCAACAAAGAACAAAATAGAATAACTTTTCACTAGTACATTTCTTGGTGATTTTTTAACGCCAATTACAAATAAATGGTCAATAGACCACCATGTGATGCATCAATGCACTTCAAGTTTGCATATTATACGCATAAGTCACTTTTCAAACAATCATCTATCTTTTTCTCCATTTTGACATTACTTAAGCTCGAAGAGACATCAAAACTAATATGATCTCAATGCTAATTAACAAATTTCAGTGAGAACTTTATGGTCTAATGGTAAAATAATTAATTGATTGCAAAAAAAAGTGATGTAAATGATTCTAATATTCATATATACGTAAATCGTGAGTATGGTAAAAATTGAATATCTCCCTCTAGACTCACCAAGGGCAGCTAATATTTTAACCTTGTTATATTGGCGATGAGAGCTTTCTTTTGATGTAAAAATATATAGACTTTTCGCTCTACAGTACACACACCTCCATTGTTAGTTTCAATAATGACTCTAAACAGGATCTAGTCGTGTTGAATATGCTGGGTGAAAGTATTAGCATACTTCTGAGCTATAGAGATGGAACTTTTCAGAATCAAATAGTGTATTCAGTTGACGAATTTGATGGATTCATTGCACTAGGTTCTTTCAGATTTCGTTCCAAATTCAATCTAACAATGACAAGCGGCGATAGCAACAATGTCAGAATTTTCTTAAACTCATGTTCGTAATTTCTTTATCTGTAAATGAGATGAAGCAATTTTGAAAACTAATCCAGTTGAGTCAATTGGAATTCTTTATTTCCCATTCATTGAGTTTTCTTATCCTATTTTACTAACTACCGCTTTATCTTCCCGTTATCTACTGAAATTTTTATCAATAAACGTGAAAGTTTTACTTTATGTATGGTTCGACCAGTTTCTGATTTTGTTGGATAATAATAAATTTTCCGGTATTTTTCGCTTGCCAATTACTCGAACATCAAATTTCGAGTTTAATCAAGCCGAATAGTAGATGAATAAAGAATCAGTTCTATATATATGAAATGTCAATATTATAAGCTACTATTTCATAATAACATCGGCTTGAGACTAAATAGAAGTCAATCCAAACAAATAAGTTTGTATAGATGGTTGTAGGCAGAACTCTACTGTTCCACTAAAATGTTACTACTAGGCGTGGACCAATGGGCAAAAGCTGATTGCAATAAAAGCAATCTGAACAATCAAAAAGAACAAGATTATTAAGCATTTGTCATTATAAATATTACAGTGATTGTTAGAGATTCACTACAAAATCTATAGCTGACATAATATCATCAACAAATGGTCACATATTTCAATGCTTTATTAAGTTCATTTAAATAGGTATTTTCTTATAATCTGTAGAAACGAGGAGTCTTAAAATCAGCTTCTTTAAATGTGTTGTGTAGAGAGTTGCTTCTGTAATCAACCTCCAAGCAGAATCAATCCAACAAACAGCAACCAATGCTATTTAGGAAACATCCTCCCTCACCTGAATAATTAGTGTTAGCGTGTGCGATGATTTGTTAACAAACTGTTGTCAATAATGAGTCTTAAAAGTACGAATAATCCCATGATCTATCGGTTGTGTACGAACTGTAGTATTAGATGGGAGGAATTTAAGAGTGATGTTTTCGAACCTGAGATCAGGTCGATGTACAAGTGCATTGTCTAAGAAATATAAAATTTATATTGTGGTTTTTGCATCATTAAATCAAATTCGTATAACCATTTAGTAAAAGATATAACTGTTCATCCATGCGGTTTGATTATTACACCAGATTGCAGATAATTTGGTGATATAAAGATTTTGAGCTATCTGTAAAATACAATAACACCTACTAACATCTCAAAAGGAAAGATAGCTTAAATCTATTTATGTAGACATCACTAACGCCTACTTCGAACAAGTGCGAAAGTAGATTCCACTAATACAAGTCAAAACTTATCTACTAGCACTAGTTATTTCAAAAGAACTCACTTGAAAACATAATACAAAAGTTATTTACATTGTTTCTACTAAATAAAATATATAAGAAAAATGATCTCAATGTAATAAATTAGTTTTTATTTATTTCGTAATGACAATGCTGATGATTTATTTATGACTATTATTTAAGTGGCCAGTAAAATAGATGAATTGATCAGTACTTCATCTATCGCCCCCTTTCTCTTCACATAAAAGAAACTCATTTCCACAATCAGTGTTAACTGAATTCTATGATCTCAGAATATATCAGAAATTCATATAGTTTTAAACGATGAGCTATTCACGTAAAAAGCCGTCAGGACATGTCAATCATGTCCGATTCGAAGTAATCTTAGCGAATCCAATCACAGTTTCGCATTGTCGAATTGAATTTCCATCGGTTTCCATGGATTCGTCATGAAGTCCAAGTTCATGAAGTTCAGTTAGTACTGATTGTGGAAATGAGCTTCTATTATGTAAAGGGGGAGGGGACGATAGTTGAAGTACTGATCAATTCATCTATTTTACTGGTCACTTCAATAATAGTCATAAATAAATCATCAGCATTGTCATTATGAAATAAATAAAAACTGATTTATTACATTGAGATCATTTTTCTTATGTTTTATTTAGTGGAAACAATGTAAATAACTTTTGTATTATGTTTACGAGTGAGCTCTTTTGAAATAATTAATGTTAGTAGATAAATTTTGACTTGTATTATTGAAATATACTTTCGCGCTTGCTCGAAGTGAGCGTTAGTGGATACAAATCATCGAGTTCTATTTGCCTACATAAATAGATTTAAACTATCTTTCCTTTTGAGTGATGTCTTACCATTACAAATGTATCTGCCTTCTGTGACAAAAATATTTCGAAACATCTTTGCATTGAATGTGAAAAGCCTTTTCCCCAAAAATTGTAAAGGAAAATATAACTCTTAGCAATCTGCGAAAATTATCGTTTTGTGAGATATTGTTTTCGACTCTGTACTAGTTAATGATGTTTGCCGAGATCTCAGGTTGACATCAATTTAGATTTTTAGCAAAATGTTACAATTTGTAACTGTTCAGTTTACATGAATATTGAATATTATCAATGAATGACTTTCTGAACATAATAAAATAAACATATATTCGATGCATGAGAAAAATCAATTACTTCCCTGCACGTTTTTGTTTTCTAATGATGGTCGAACGAACGAAAAACTATTTACAGATGAATCGACGTAGGGTATCATCTACTAATGCATGTCTTAATGAACCTTACTGTCGATAGAAAGAAAAAGTGACTCAGAATGTGCGTGTGTTATTTTATATCGTAGCTGTACATGGGTATGATTGTTCTTTTGATGCACGTTGGTTGAAAAAAAATTGCTTGATTAACGAAGTATGACCATAAATAAGCGACAGCACATTTATCAATAAAAAGTAAGTTTTCGTACGCGTTTTTTTATATTATTCCGTCGTCATATTATTCATAAGAAGACATTTTTTGTATAATAAGCAAAGTATTTTATATTAATATCATAATCGACAAAAATCAATTTCATTACTGTTTGATAATTATAAATCGTTCTAGCATTATATATTGAGTGTAACGGATGATGCAAAAGTCCTTGCACAAATGTCGCTCCATTTTTCGTCGAATAAAACTATCTGTTTATTTCATCGAAATACATTAATTCTTTGAAATAACATTAGGAAAATTAGGTTTTAAAATTCTTGTCACTTTTCAGGTTGATGTTCGTTTTCTTTTACTCACTGTTTGCGTTTGTAATTATTGTGTGTTGGCAACATAAAGACTATGACATATTTATAGCATGAGCATCTCATTTTTACAGCGTATATTTTAGTATTATGCAAAGAAATACTTGTTTTTCGAAGTCGATACATGGCAGAATTATTTTGATCGTACAGTTAAAAATGGCTTTTGATGTATATGTCTGACAGCTATTTTCGATTTTCTCGTGACATATTTTATTTGATGAAAAATCGAGCAATATTTGTGCAAGAACTTTTGCATCACCCGCTTTTGAGAATCTTAATTATATGACAAACCTCAATCGGTACACTTTGATACATTTTCTTTGTGAAAATTAGGTGTACATATTCAGTTTGCTCAGTTAAGCAAAGTGTACGAAAACATTTTGTTACAAAATTCGATTCGAAATAAGACGATATGTACCCACTTTCATAAAAACTTTATATTAAATCGTTCTTATCTCGTCTTGATAGTTATGTATGCAGGATTTTACAAAATCATTAGGCTACCTCCACAAGTTAAACTATAAATGATCTTCACAAAATATATTATAGCAAATTAAAACCCATTAAAAACTGGATGTATCGGTACTTCATAACCTTCACTATACAGTATCGATAAATCCAGTTTTTGATGTGTTCTGATTTTGTATAAAATATTTTGTGGATATCATTTATAGTTTAACTTGTAGGGAGTGCATAATGGCTTTTTAACATCTTGTACAGATGAGAAATTGAATTCCGACAAGACATTCAATGATACATAAAATACACATAAGAATACTTTTAAGATAACAAACTATTTCAAAGTATATACATTTGAGTGAAACGCATTTATGTTACAAGCAACAACATCAATCTCTGAAAAGATAGCTCCATCGCTTCAAACATTACCGATCGAACTGGTTTATCGAATTCTTGATAATCTTGAACCAGAAGCAATTTTTCAATCCTGCCGCAATGTTTCGAAAAAACTCAATATGGTCATAGACACATATTATCCGTATCAGGTAATCTTTCATTTTATTATAAAGTCATATGTTCATCACCTTTACAATGGTTGATTTTCTTGTTTCTAATTTTAAATAAATAGATTTCATACGATAGTATTATCACGAAACCTCGAAATATAGAGAAACAAACGTACCAATTTTTCTAGGATATTAAAAGTAATTTTTTTGAACTGAAGAATATTCGAGCTTCATTTAACTGCAAAATATGATCTAAATCAGATCTTGAAACGAATCCTCCAGCCCAGAAAGATCTTCTTTCGGGATAAGTGAGCCGAAAATTCTATTGTGGTGTCCAGCTCGAACTTTAGTTCTTTTCACATAGATGTTTTCCTACGTAAGCAAAAAGAAAAAAGCTTTCATATTAATTGATTAATAAACACAAAAATTAATAAAAATCTATCATTAAACTTGAACAAATGAATATCAATCAAAATTAAATAACATTCTTTTAATAGCATTTACTCTAGTTTTTCATCAAAGTTTTTTGGATAGATTATGCACCTTATAATCGATAAGAATAAAGAATCTGTACTATGCGAATGCTTTTAAAATTTGATCTAAGTAATAGATATAAACAGAATACTTAGTTCAATGGCACCACCCATTCTATGGGGGAAAAAGTGAGACTACAGTAATTCGAAATACGAGTAAAGTGCTGTACTTTCCTCATCTTTCTAAATGATAAAGACTTGGCCATTCTCTGTTACCTAATTTACACATCAGATCGAATGAACTATCAATTGCATTAAGCTGTATAAGCACAAGTGTTGAGAAAAAAGATGTTTTTACGACTAATAACTGCACATTTCAAGATATCGAAACAAGTTTGTTAAAGACAAAGCACGATAAATACTAGAAAACGAATAATCATTTGTAGAGACGAGTGTGAATCATGCATGTATTGGAATCTTTTAGGCATTAATCATTTAATTAAAACTTATTTGGAAGATAACGTACGGAATGAAATTTAGCCGTCATAATTAACTTTGTACATGGGCGTCATGGTATAAGAGTTATAACGCTTCCCAAAAGAGTCACAACCAGTACACATTCATGTATATATAGTGGTTGTGATGCATCTAGTTATGTGAAATTAGGTATGGAAATGAATCAGGAAAGGATTTGTCCAGTATTGTAAGGACAAAATATAGTGTTGTTCAGATTAATTATGGTGTTTGTAGGAATCCTCTTTCATATGACCCGAATAACCTTATGCTTTGTTTTTACAATAATGAACAAACCCTTTCCTGATTCATTTTTTATACCTAATTTTACATACCTTGAAATTGAAGTAACTTAGTCTACGTACACTATCAGCATGTAATATTTTTAAATTTTTGGTTTGACAGTGAGAGCTTTCATTTGATCTGAATATGTTCGATCATCTTCACTAGCAGTACGCTACCTTCTATTGTTAGAAGTTCTCACAGAAATGGTTTTCATTTCGCCAAAATGAAATATTTCTAAGCAGAACCGTTTTAATCATTTTTCGTCCCAAAGACACCTTCTAGAAGATGTGAATTTTTATCATTGGAAACATAAAAAAATACCGAATGAAATCTTTTATTCATATTTTCCTTGACTCGTAGAACTATAAAACATTTAGAAAAGTATTAGTCAGCTCACCTTTTTCATTCCTCGGAGTAGTTCCATTAGAAATAAAGTTTTTTTAAGCAGCAATGAAAAATATTTTAGGTCAAATACATCATCCGTTCACAAACAGAAGTGCAAAATAGTTAATGAGATGCAGATTAATTGTTTTTCAATTTAACAGTTGTTTCACTGATGGAATCTTGTGAATTTGCTCATCGAGTTATAAAAATACTAGAACCAAGAAATGTTTTGGAAAATCTACTAAATTCTAAATAATACATAGAAGCTAATTCTTCTTTGAAATGAAAATGAAGAAGAGAAACCACACGACTATTCACACAGAATTAATTGAGAAAATTTTTCAATAGATATACATATATACTGAAAAATATTTTAGAATCGTTCACAAAATTCTTATGATTATGTAGAGTATTTATTTGAAGAACTTTGCAAAATTAGTAATATTACTCAAAACTTAAACAAAATTTCTAAGTTTCTACAGAACTTTTCAGCATATTACAAAGAACCCGAAAAAATACTGGATAATTTGACCAATGTAAAAAAACTCAAAAAAAAAAAGAAACTCTTGAACTGCCAGCAAAACATCAAAAGATACTTTTTAGAAACTTCAGAAAAATCTCAGGGAATTAAGTTTTCAAAATGCCTCACTAGTGCACTACGAGATGATAAGATGATTCTCATTTTCTTTTCCACTCTCTATTCACAGACACTTACCAGCTTGGACTTTGATGACAAACAAATCGGAGATATTGGAGCTCAATATCTCGCTTATACACTACAAGATAACAAAGTGATTCTCAGTTTCTCTTTATCTTTCTCATATCTGCCTTCTTCTCAATTCATAGACACTCACCGAACTGAACCTTCGCAACAATCGAATCGGAAAAGTTGGAGCTCACTATCTCGCTAATGCCTTACGGGAGAACAAAGTCATTCTCATTTTGTCTTCATCTCTCTCTCTCATATCTATCTTTCTCTTTATTCACAGACTCTCACCATGCTGTTCCTTTTCGGTAATCAAATCGGAAACGTTGGAGTCCAATATCTCACTAGTGCACTACACAATAACAAGGTAATTTTTATTTTCTCTTCAGTTCTCTCTTTCATATCTATCTTTCTCTCTATTCGCAGACCCTCACCACGCTTTCCCTTGGCAATAATGAAATTGGAGACGTTGGTGCTCAATATCTCGCTGATGCACTACAACAT
>JAJEKB010021302.1:935852-965774 GCA_022393335.1 Macrotrachela quadricornifera | reverse complement strand
TCTCATATCCATCTTCTTCTCTATTCATAGACACTCACCGAACTGACCCTTGATTTCACTAATATTGGAGATGTTGGAGCTCAGTATCTCGCTAATGCTTTACGGAAGAACAAGGTAATTCCCATTTTGTCTTTATCTCTCTCTCCCATATCTATCTTTCTCACTTTTCACAGACACTCAAGGAATTGGGTCTCTCTGGAGTCACTCTTTCATCATCAATGGAAAGAAAACTACAACGAAAAGATAATCGATTGAAAATTTGTTTTTGAGGTGTTTTTTAATGACTAATGAATGAAGAATTGCATTCGAATTATTTTTGTTTTATTTTTATGCTCTTCGCGCACGCAGGCAACCACAGACACCTCTGGAGTAGAATGGCTCGATGGCCATGCATTATAGACAAGTCTCTGTATCCTCTACAGAGAAATACGAAGACTAAACGGTCTATTGAGTTATTTTAATCGGTCAATATCTCTGAGTCCGAAGTATTATCCCCATCAGACAGAGCTCTAAAGCATGAATTTACTATCCCTCATTTTCTCAACTAATTAAGATAATCTTACCGTATACATTGATGATAATAATGATCTGAAAGAGGGAAAAAAGTAAAATGAAATGTAAGTATAAAAGAAGAGAAAACAATAATTTCATTGTAATGAGACCTTACTAGCAATTTGTTATAACGAAATTATGGTTGAGAGAGAAAAGATTAAGTTACTTCATTAAAATCGATGAATCGAATGATTTTATCGTAGTGTGCTACTTCTATTTATCGATTATTTTTCTCATGTTGAAATAGAATTGATTCGGAGGAAAAATGTTTCCTAATTTAAACAATAAACAAAACACGCATCCAAAACAAAGCCGTAGGCAAGGAGTGGGCCCATCCCTTAGCGTTTTCTCATGTAATGCTTATTATTGGCGCTTTTTGAAATCTGCACCCAGAAGGACAGCATTTTGAAACAGATTACTACGAATGAAGTAGTTTTCACTTAAAGTGTCATTATTATTTTATTCGTTCCTGTTAGGTAGTGACAACTCCTTTCGTTTTCCTTATGTTTCTTTCTATATTCAGATAGTTATTTTTCCTTCTATTGTAACGCCTTATGGGTTTATCCTTTCGCTCTTCTTTGCTTCCATTCTCTTTTTTGATATGGACTTTTCCTTTTCTTACGTTCTATGAATTTTCCCTTCTTCATTTGTTGTTATATTATGTACGTGATTTTCCCTTCTTATTCATCACGTAGGATTTTTCCATATTTCGTTGGATGTTGTGAAGTTAATCCTTTCGAAAACACTTGTTGCTTCCATTTGGGTAATAGCCAAGGATAATTATAGCCGATATATTCGCATGATTTATTGAACAAAATCAGTGACTATATATAGGTCTTGAAAAGATTTAAGAGAGAACACAGAGAGAGAATAGAAGAATACATGACGTAATGGGAGAACGCGCAAGAGATGATATCAGCTGATTTGAATACTTCTTAACAATGTTTCCTTCTCGTTGTTATATATATATAGTAGTTGATTTTTGCAAATAAACCGAGTGATTAAAGAAGAGTTAAAGAGCTGTTGGCATTGTGGTGATATATATTTCAAGAAAACACCGAACCCAACTATGAAAATGGACAAATAGATGAAGTTAGATGCATTTTTCGTTCGAGCTGAAAAACGCAAATATACAGATTCAATTACGGATACTTCAACTCCGCCGATTTCTTCATCAGAAACGTGCAATATGTTGTTCTCAAATATTGATGATATGCAATCAATCACACCAGCCGAAGTTACATTGACAAGCAGTAATAATGTAGTGACACCATCCATTGAACCGATTACAAATCTTGTTTCTTTGGCATTTACTATCGTTCATCCTGACAAAAACGATATCGGTAGGCGATTCATATATCCTACGTAATATAGAGTGGAAAGTTCATCTGAATGGCAGAGTTATCATATGTAAGAAACTATTCAGGATTGTTCATCAACAGCCGACTAGTCGAATTAGATCCATCTCGAGCTTACGATTTATTGATGAATCCATGGACACCACCAGTATCGTACAAGTATCCAAAGGTCAACATTGCCGGTCATAATCGATCAGTGTGTATGTAAAGCTGGCTCAACGATAATTCGTGGCTGTCGTATTCAGGTCAAATTGGGTGGTGTTTTTTGTCGTTTGTGTGTACTAGTTAATCGAACATCGTCGTCATGGGATCACGCCGGCAACGCACTTGGACAGCTCATTGTCAAACCTCTTTCTGGTTCATTGTTAAAACAAGCAACTATTTCTCTTAAAAGTCATGAACTTAGTCAATACCACAAGTTATCAGTTGCTCAAGCAACTGAATTCAGTGATCAACATATCAATTCAGAAAAAGATGTTGACTATCTCTTGCGAATTGCAGATGAAGAACAGCAACGGGAAAATCGTCGAATTCTTCTTAGCATTGTAAAATGCGTGTTTTTTCTTGGAAAAAAACGATTTTGAATTTAGAGGAGACGATGATGATGGTTTGTCTAATCATGAAAACAAAAGTCAAGGCAATTTTAAAAGTCTCATAAAACTCCGATCAGATTCAGGAGATTCTGTGCTCGCAAATCATATTGAAAAGTGTATAAAAAACGCAACTTATTTAAGACCTACATTGCAAAACGCACTTATTATTTTTTGTGGTTCATTCATTCTATCGAAGTTGTTAAAAGAATTGGTAGAAAAAAATGATTTTTATTCCATTATTGCTGACGAAACATCAGATATTGCTGGCGCAGAACAGCTGTCTATCAATATTCGATATGTTTCAACATGTTCCAATATTAAGATTAAAGAGATATTCATCGGATTTTGTTCTTTAAATGATCTCATGTCCAATGGTATTGCTACAACATTAATTAATTTTATCGAATCTGTCGGACTAAAAGTGGAAAATATTAGAGGGGAAAATTTAGTCGATAAACCATTAAGGATTTCTATATTCAGAATTAAGATATGTTTACGTAACAGTATGGGTGATAATAGATTAAGTAGTCTGGCTATTCTCAACATACACAAGTCAATCATCAATGATGATGAAGATGGCATTCAAATTGTCGACAATTTCGCTCGACAGAAACGACGAATTAAATTTAACTAGTGTTTGTTTTTTCTTATATTATTTATGGCTATTAATTCAAGTAGTTTATCGTAAAAAAGCGTTTTTGTTTGAAATTTAAGAAAAGAAAATAAAGAAAGAAATATTAAATAAAACGAAACGTTGCATCTAAGATGCTGACAACGAAAATATTAACATTGAAAATCGCACGAGGAAGTTTTTTGTAGTTTTAGAAAAAGATTGGATTCGGGCCTAACCCTTAAAAAATTCCTGGCTACGGGCTTGTTATCTACGATTAAGTTCAAACTCAAATCAAAGAAGTCGATTACCTCTAACCATAAATCCAATTAAAATTCAGTAAAATCATCAAGACCGATTGGGTCAGGATTAAAATCATATTTCATCCGATTTTTTCAGAGAAATCCGATTATTGGAGGAATAATCTGAATTGCGTCGGAATAATGAAAAATTATCCGAATTTAGGTAGAATATTTTCCACTGGGCCTTGAATTCGAATCTCATTGAAATCCTATTGAAATCCTATTGAAATCATTAATTATGATTTAATTGAGGCTGACATCAGAGAAATTGATTATCTTTGATTATAAATTCGATTCAAATCTATTGAAATTATTATCTATGATTATGCTTAGATGGAAATCAAAAATATGTGTCTAGAAAGCAAAACCATATACACCTGCATGCTCTCATTAAAACTTCAGTTGTTAGATTTCAAGTTTGTAAACAATTTTAAAAGCCTCCATTCGTATGCTCGTTACCGGACAGGAAACGATAAGATATGATCCGTATCCGACCATACATAAAAAATCACTGAAATCGCTATTAGGAACCGTACGGGAAACGATAGTGTGAACGGGTCCTATGAGGACTGTCCAGCTAGAGACTAGATGAAGGTGAAGGAATGAACGAATGAATGATCATTTATTGCAAAAGAAATCAGCATTATATACTAGATCGAACAAAGGTGAAACTGACCAACGGTGGCCAGCCCCACAAAGAAGAAGATGATGAAACGAAAGATGATGAAATAAGGTGAACAGAGAGACAGATGATGAAATATGATGAACAGAAAATAGATGATGAAATGACAACTAACATATGGGAACATATGTCGACAGAACAGAAACATATGTAAACATATGTGCAGAGAAGAGAACGAAAGAAACCGAACGAAAGAAGATATATGGTGAACAGACAAGAAAAAGAGGATGACATACATCATCCTCTAACAGATAGTATCCGATCCATATCCAGTAAACCGTAAAGACCACAGGAAAACGTCGTCGGGAACCGCTCCGGATACGATAGCCGGATCCAAATTTCATATCCGCAGCCAGTAATATCCAGGAACTAGACCGGATACGGAGACTGGAACCGATGTTAAAATCCTGCTACAGGAATACACCGGAATTTTATCATATCTGGCCAGTTCCTGCCGTACGAAATTGACATGGGGTGAGGCTGAGCCTTACCCTACCTAATTCGGGTAAGGCTCGAGCCTTACCCAACCTACAGGCTCCGCCGCCTATGATTCGATATAGTCTGTTAAGATCTACAAATGATGAGCATCGAATTAATCTGGTCTTTATTTTCATCACAAAAAAACTTGTGAAAATTTAATCAAATTGTTGCATATTATTCTGCTCATTTGACATTGCTTATTACAAATAAGATTGAGAATGAATCATACTATTGTAGAGTTTGACAAATTCTCTTTAATTATCTAAACAATCTAGAAAACATAAGTTAGTTTGGAGACATGACAGAGTGTTCCTCTTGTTCATGAGAAACATGTTAGAAAGAAAACATTGTATTAGATAATAGCTAGTCAAATTTATTAGAAAAAAAACGTCTTCCTAAGTCATCCTCAACTTTGCATTTCTGATAAAAGTTGTCATGTACAAGGTACATTTTACTATAATGATAACTTTATTCAAATTCACGATAAACAAGAAGAAGAAAAAAGAGTTGTTTTCATTCAAAATTTGAGTTTTATTGCAGTAGAGAATGAAAAATCTATATGAATCACAAAATAGTGCACGACTGGCAACTTGGAATAGATGATATATTAATGAAAATGATGAATCATAAAATTAAGAGAAAGAAATAATTTGTTCTGTTTTTTTTAATGAAAAAACCAATACCATTGTTTTATGAATTATATTCTGTGTTTTTGTCATTTGATATAGAGTTTTGAAGAATCATGTTTTGTCTCTGCTTGAGAAAAAAACTTAAATATTTATATATGGAAATGAAAAAAAATTATGAAATACTCTGAAGAAACAATTAACGAAAGAAAATAGATATCTAATATTTTTTAAATTATTTTGTCATGTAGAAAAATTAACTTCCTCTAACAATCTTCATAGTTTTTTTTAAAAAAATTATTTTTATTACAAGAGAGAGAGAGAGAAAATATAAAAAGAGAACTTCAAAAATATATTAAATATCATTTTAGAAACAGATAACTTATGCCACTCATGTAAAGACATACGCCACTACTTTCAATGTTTCGAAATATTAGAATGAGATTTATCACTCTCTCTTTTTCCTTGTATAATAAATGTTTTTTTTTCTAGCTCTTCTGATCTTCCATGGTTATTCATCTTCCGCAATGATCGAACACCGTTTGTAAAGTAATGACTTGCGGGAGTAGTTTTTGCTGCTCGTGTTATTGCCTTGTACAGATCATCTCAAAGTAATTGTTTATATTTTATTTCGGTCACTCTCGAGCAATATACAGAGTTTTCTTGTATTCCAAACAATTGTAACATATTGTTTCACATTCGTTTTAGAAGATAAATAATCATGATTAATCTATACCATATGTCTCTTTCGTCTGGAACAATTATTTTCATAATGAGCTTTTTAATCGAAAAGCAATTAAGTCTTATTCTATGTCCAACGGCTGTATGGTCAAGGAATGGAATAACAGTAGGTGGTATACAATCAGGCATAGCAGAATCAAATTCTTCAAGTCTCAATTTTCCAAGTGGTATATACATTACCAATAGCGACTTGATTTATGTGGCAGACAGTTACAATTACCGTGTACAAAGGTTCACTCCTCAGTCGACGATAGGAAGAACAATCATTAATGGCAGTAATGGTACTGCACTTAATCAGTTCTCCTACAGTAATCTCAAAAAACATCATATGATATATCTTTTTATATAAATTCTTATTTTTAGTGTCTGATATCTATGTTGATACAAATGACAGCATCTATATACTCGATACTAACAATGCACGAGTTACAAAATGGACACCAGGAGCTTTGACTGGAGTAGTTGTAGCAGGCGGTAACGGGTTTGGCAGTGGTGTTAATCAACTTAGATATCCTTATGGCATGTGTATTGATCCAAGCACATTGAACATTTGGATTGCTGATACTTCTAACAATCGTATTGTTAAATGGAGTTCACCAACAACAAGTCAAGTAGTTTGTGGTAGTCTTGGATCACAAGACAATCAGTTTCATTTTCCTTTTGGAGTGTTTGTTGATACTAGTATTTCCAACAAATTCTATGTAGCTGATACATACAATCATCGGATTCAAATGTGGGTTGAGGGTGATACAAATGGAAGAACAGTGGCTGGAATTACAAATTACTATGGAAATGGTCTCAATCAACTATATCGTCCAGATACATTAATTGTAGATACGAATGAAAATATGTTCATTTCTGATAGATTGAATAATCGAATCATGAAGTGGAAGATTGGTGAAAATACAGGGATAGTTATTGCGGGTGACATTACATCGGGAACATTATCCAATGAGCTATACAATCCACTCGGTATCAGTTTCGATTCAAATGGAACACTTTTCGTTGCTGATTCATCAAATAATCGAATCCAGAAATTTGACATCACTTGTTGTAAGTAGTATTTGTTCTGTTTGATCTAACTTCATTACATCTTCATTTTGTGCCATTATAGTGGGAAATATATCGACTACAACGATATCATCAACAACAGTGACAAGTAAGATTTGGTCTAGGGGAAAGTGAAAATTGATCGGTACGAAAATTAATCAATGCGAGTATTAATTGAGAAATGCATAATAACAAATCAAATTTATTTGATGAACAACAGAAATTGATACAACCAAGTAAAAGTATCACTTAATGTTAACTGAATTAATACCATCATAAACCCAGGCGAGCAAAAAAGTCAATAAGACGGGCGACATGTCTAGTCCGAAGCATCCATGCCAGTAGTCATGACTAGTCTGAAATACTTCGAGCAATAGTCAATACTAGTATGGTTGATGAGGAATGACCTATCTCTGCACCTGAGCTAGTCCAAACATTATAAAAACTGTAACACCAAGTCGAAAACGTCTTTTACACTAGTCAGGGCTAGTCTAACTACACAAGTTGACACTAATATACATCTAGACAAGTCTAATCTTTATAAAAAAATCAAAATATCTCAAGTAAACAAAACAAATACTGGGAACGGGCGACATGACTGGTCAAAAATGTCCTTACTACTGATCATAACCAGTCTGAAACGTCTTGTTTATCCGTCCAGACTAGCTATGTTTACGAGAAGTGCCCTACAATCATCTCTGGACTAGTCTAAAACGTCCGAGAACCCCGTCACGCCTAGTCTGTTAATCACGTCCAGACCAGTCAGAAGAGTAGAAGAAAAAGTGGAATGATAGATTCGAATATTCGATCCAACAATCATCAATATCTGACGGGACATCCTGACGATATCCTATGACGCATCAATAGACTAACGTCAATTTAGCTAGTCTGAATATCAAAGTAACATTCGTTCATTGACTAGACGATTAAAAACTAACTATGGACAAACGACTTTACTGATCTGAAACATCTTAATGAGTAGTCAAGACTAGGTTGAATCATCATGCGAGCAAGTTATAATTATTCTTTTTCTGAAAATGTATTATCAACCTCGATCCATACTGATCTAAAATTTTTGAACCATTAGTTTGATTCAATAAACTTTTGGAGCGAATTCCTTTAAACTTGGTCATTGACGAAACGAAAAAAGAACAGAATAAAAAGCAGAATATTTTTCAATTTCTATGTAACTTGTTAGTAACAACTGGCGAATAATGAAATGCTTTTAAAGCATAGATCAGACAGTAGAATAACAATCAATTCATTTTCTATCTTCCACTTAGCGTAAACTAATTTTATCATGAAAGTTTGCTGCAGACTCGTTTCCGCCATTGTTACTAAGTTTTATAATTGGAATATTTTAAATTCATTGTTTACACATTATTTTACAAAAGCTTTTCAATTATCCTTTTAATTAATTCAATCAAACAGAGTAATTTTAAAAATAAAATTCTAAACATTTACAGTGTACGCCGACAATAGTGGTAATAAGATGTGTATTTTCGTCTTCTATCCAGAGTAATAGAAATAGACATAATAAACTTATGACATAAT
This sequence comes from Macrotrachela quadricornifera, assembly GCA_022393335.1. Taxonomy (NCBI): domain Eukaryota; kingdom Metazoa; phylum Rotifera; class Eurotatoria; order Philodinida; family Philodinidae; genus Macrotrachela; species Macrotrachela quadricornifera. The sequence goes on along the minus strand of JAJEKB010021302.1, from coordinate 957,226 downwards.
ATTGTGTGAAGATGCATTTTTCTATCTATGATTAATTGTCAAATATAATCTACTACATTACGATTGTAAATGTAATCCACAGTTAATAAAGTAATATTATTAGAAAATGTCATCACAATTGATTTTTCTCTTATAAAAAACGGTAAAAAAAATAACAAAAGTCTCAACATTAATGGTTTTTAAAAGGTCATTTCATTATGTTCAATGATGAGTTTCTAGTAGAGGCCTGCGGGAACGATTTTTTCCCGTGTTTTCCCGTCCCGTTTCCCGCGGGAACGGGAACGGGAATTCCCGTTGTAACTTTAAGAACGGGAACGCGGGAACGTGAACAATATTATGAAACTGATGTTCCCGAAATGAAAAATACGTTATCTTGTTCTTCACGTGTTCCGATATTTCCATAATAGATTTTTATTCTCTTTCTCGCAGAGATGAGTCCAGGAAACATAAATTGTCTGATTGCTTGCTTGTATGTTCGCACTTAAATGATTAGTCAAATAATAATCTCAAAACAAAGAGTTTTTCCAACAGAATTCGACCAAAGGTAATCGGGGTCGAGGAAGTCGAATTTCATGTCGATTCTAATTAGTTAATTAAATAATAATTATTTATATTTTCGATATAACTTGACTAAAGATAATTGAGGATGAGGATGAGGAATCTGAGATTAGTTTTCACTAATTCATTATAAATTAAGTAGATGTTAATTATTGATTTTTTTCATGAACTTGACAAAAGGAAGTTGAAGATGGAAAATTCGAATCTGAGATGGAGTTTTACTTTTCTTTTCCAGTAAAATTATATGTAAACTTTTCTGTAGAAAGCTCGATCAACTATTATCGTGCATGAAGAGCTAGGGAAAAATAGCAGACTTGAAGTCAAAAAGTACAGCAAAGTACAAAAGTAGTCCAAAGTATGTAGAAGTAGCTCAGAGTACTGTTAAATTACGTCAAAGTACACCAAAATTATGCCAGAGTATTTTAAAGTATGACAAAGTACTTAAAAATTCGTCGAAATGCTCCAAAGTATTCCATTTTGGAAAAAAATTCACGGAAACGGAACACTTTTTCTGTTTTTGAGACGTCATTCCCATAACATCACATTTTTATTCTATTTTTGGAACTCAAAGTAGCCGAAGGGCCCGAAGTACTGCAAGTGGCTGAAAGTAGCTCAAAATATTCGTAAAGTATTTGAAAGTACTTCAAGTCCAAAAGTCTGCTATTTTTCCTAGCTTAATGTTCGAAGTATGAAGTCACTAGAAGCTAGTATATTCTGATAGTACATTTCGTCAAACACACCACAGGAAATGAGATTAGCAATTTGAAAACGCTTGCGGGAACGGGAATGCGGGAACGGGAATCGATAAAATTTCACGGGAACGGGAAAGCGGGAACGGGAACCATTTTTGTTTCTGCGGGAACGTGAACGGGAAACGGGAACTGAAAAAAATCGTTCCCGCAGGACTCTAGTTTCTAGTTCTTTAAATTTAAATTCAAAAACAGATTTTGATTAAATAATTTTAGTTTATTCTCACATTTAAATTGTAAAAATCGAGGTACAAAATAAATTTAAATCATAAGAAGAAAAAAATTAATTTTTAAAATTAAAATTTTTATATTTTATCTCTGTATTTAATTTTTTTAAGTACTTTTTTAAAAGACTTGAGCAGCCAAAAGAAATTTTCTTAGAAAAAAAATAAAAAGTTCGAAAATTAACATTAAAAAATCATATCCAACCAATTTTGTAATGTATAATAAATTTCTTCTATTGGTACTAAAACTTGAAGAAAAGCGAAGTAAAATTGTATCCAAGAGCATCTTAGAATGACTATAAATATATACAAGTTGGTCTCTTAATGATATGGCTCAATAGACCAAGCGATGGGTAAGTGATGTATTGTGTGCATGTTCGTATCTAATCTTCTGAATTATATATTTATATTTAGACTAATCCGGACTCGTCCAGCACATAATACAGCATCATAACCCGTCCGACATACTATCGTAGATGTCCTTACTTTTTCCAATCCAAATACATTTTGGACGGACGTCATGACGGGACGAGAGTCCTAGTCTTTTTTTCAAAAAGTCCTAGTACACGACTAAAACACTGACGCTAAACAACTACATGGTCAGGATGTGCATTAAGGATGCCAGAGAATTCCAGACTAGTCATGTACTAGGACTTTTTGAGAAAAAGACTAGGACTCTCATTCAGTCATGACTAGAAATACGACTAGTCTTTTTACCCGTCTTTTGCTCGCCTGGGAAGATACACAAAAGAAATTCAGAACAAAAAAAAATAGTACGACAAATATGAAAAAAATAGAATTAATACAAACATAAAAAAAAATTACAAGCTATGAGCAAGTTCTTCTAATTGTTGTAAAATAGATGGCAATGGATGTAGAATTAAATTACGTAGACGTATACTGTAATTTATATATTTTTTATTTGGCTCGATCTTTTCGCCAGAATTGAGCTTAACCAATTGACAATGAATAAAATGTTCTTCATTTTTTAAATAATTAATGAATGTCCAAAGAGTGCGATGCTGGCATTGAATAATTTAGCTTAAACAACGATACCAAGCTTCAGCCGAGTTGTTAGTATGCATCAAAAGATCAGTTGTTCGTTGATTTATGTTCCAAAACTCGATTTCAAACATGGGTTTTGATCGCCTTTGAAAACGATCTCTTTCTACATATGTATCTTCAAAATAATTTAATAATAGATGTAATATTTGTGGTATTGAATGTAATAAATCGTCAAATCCTTGATCAACATCATTTGGATGAAGAAAAGCAAGAGCAGCAATTTTATTACTATGATGGTTAAATACCGGATCTTGTTCATAATTTGTTTTTAAATCAAGTTTCTTCAAAAAAAGGTTTCAATGTTGAGATTTTTTTTAAATAGCTAAATTACTGATTTGGACTTTACGTTGAATACTATTTTGTAGATGAAAAAAGCAGTCAGGTATTATGGATGGATTTGTTGATGTTGTTGTAAATTTATCAGCAAATGCATTATTGAGGATCGTTCAAAGTCCATCATTATAAATTTTGAATTCCACAATGGACAAAGTTCTGATAATTTATCAATGAGTCGACGATAAGTTTGTTCGGTTTTATTTGGTAGTAATGCAAATACGACAGGTAAAACAGAATTTCGATAAACTACGTGCATAGTATACAATTGATAAAAAATTGATGGTGTAATCTAGAATATTTGGTTCATTAAGAAATTGTAAATTACAAGGGGAAGGTGACATTCATACCTAGAAGGTTCCGTCAACTAACAGTTGTTCAGGTGATGAAAATATTACAATTCGATCATTGTTTGGACCAGAATCATATTGTAAAAACATAGTATTTGTTTTGTTGTTGCTAATTTATCCGGAATATGATAAAGCGTTTTATCATGAGGAATTTTTGGTAAATTATTTTGTCCACGTCGATTTTGAATATTTCGTTTGATATGTTTGAAGTCAGGAAGACGAGCAATGGCATGATCAGATAAATTCGTCAGACAATTATCAATAATAACTTGAGTAGTTTTATTACTATTAATTGCTCCATCACGAACATTTTCTTTAAACATTCTAATTTCAATTGAAACCGCAAATATTGTATTAAAGTTTTATCATTAATGTAAGAAAACCCTTTCGAAAGTAATAAAGGTTTGTTCTTTTGAGTAGTACTTAAGGTAAATGTTGAGATTTTACAAAAATATTATGGGTCCGTCTAGTATAATAGCTTTTTATATAACCCATTAAGAATCTATTAACATAATCCTTATTGGATTATGTAAAATTTGTCCGATAGTAATAGAAGTTAATTAGAACAAAAAAATGCTTCTTTGAAATGATCTTTAGCTTTTAATAATTCCCATACATCAGTGAAATATATGCTTTTTAAGTTTGAAAATTGTCATCATCTAGATGTTTTGATCATTGTTTTATTTATTAGTATAAATACAAAATTTACTACAATGATTATTTTCTTTTTGTTAAACGTTGACTATTTTCCATATTGACTAATATTTGTAGAGATCAATTTTCGTTCGATCAATTTTTGTAGACCCTTTGTGTAGTGATAGTTTTTCAATTAGAAATATATGTAACATCCATACCATTTAACGAACGAGTTATGTTGTTGACTTTTCTAAAACATTCTCTGATAGAGAATTCTGTTTAAGCAAAATACCTTGATGTTAGGTTGAGGGTGAATGACAAAAGATCTTCAAAGTATTCATGTAATAAAGCATTTAAAAACAAGATATTTATTTCTTAAAACTTCATCTCTTATTCTTATAACTTGTGAATCTCTCTTATCGATGAAGCATGTTACAAGAATTTTTGAAGATCATTCGAGAGAACAAAAATAAATTGTTCATTGATTTTATTTCAGCACCTGCCACTGATACAACAAATTGTTCAAAGACTAAATGGTTTTCAAATGCAACAACCATTGCTGGTTCACAGTATGGCGACAGCGGTAGTGATAGTTGGTCGCTTTCCTTTCCGACAGACGTCTTCGTTAACAAGAATGACATGATGTATGTCTTAGACGTATCAAACTATCGCATACAACGTTTCTCTTCTGGTTCAACGAGTGGAACTACCATCATTAGTGGTTCACCTGGAAGCAGTCTCAACCAGTTTTATCTCAGTAAGTGAAGCATTTGATAGTGAATATCTAAAATATATATTTTTCTCCTTCCTTTAGTGACTAGTTTCAGCATTGATGCGAACAACAACATCTATATACTTGATGCCGGGAATTATCGCGTAACCAAATGGGCACCGAATTCTGTTATCGGAACAATCGTTGCTGGTGGAAATGGTAATGGAGCTGCACACAATCAAATAAACATTGCTATCGGAATGTTCCTTGAACCGAACACATTGATCATTTGGATAGCTGATACAGGGAATCATCGAATCGTTCGATGGATATCACAAAATACAAGCACTGTTGTTTGTGGTAGTTATGGCTCTGATGCTACCCAATTCAATAATCCATCTGGAATCTTTGTTGATACAAGTAGCTCGAATACTTTCTATATTGCAGATACATTAAATCATCGAATTCAAATGTGGTCTGCTGGTGCTACAGAAGGTTTAACAGTAGCAGGACAAACAGGAATCTCTGGTGCTGGTCTCAATCAACTTAACTGCCCAGTCGCAGTAATCATGGAGGGAAACGGCACAATATATATTACAGATGAACAGAATCATCGTATTGTCCGTTGGATTATAGGAGCGAGTTCGGGTGAGATTGTTGCCGGTGATTCAACAACAGGAGTATTACCAAATCAGCTTCGATTTCCATTCAATGTGAGATTTGATTCGACTGGTGCACTAATTGTTGTTGATTTTAGTAATAACCGTATTCAAAGATTTCCGAGCTCATGTGGTAAGTATCAGAGATCGAAGAATAATTCATTGCATATTTTCAAAAATATTTCGGATGAATAAGATTTCATTAACGGGATAAATGATATATGAGAAATCGAAACAGAACACTCATCTCTCTTCAATATGATACTTAAATGAAAAGAAATGCTAGGCATTCGAAGGTATTCTATCAAAAAGTATCTATAACAAATAATGACTATTTAGGAGGACGAATTCAGTCACTGAATATATTACTATTTTTTAACTATTTTATAGCATTGAGAACGGTTCAATCGAGTCCAACGGTACTTACAACCCCAACAACAACTCTAACAACTTCAACAGGGCTTACAAACCCAACAACAGCTCATACAACTTCAAGTGTCACAATACCAGCTACTATTACTACTACTAGATCACTAGCTTCAGTGAATCTTTGTTCGCAATGGTTATTTATTATTTATTGTGTTATATTCATTTATTAAACCTAGTGATTCTTACTTTTTTCTGATAACAGTTTGTCGTGAAGTTGTTGTAAATTGTGATTGTCATAATATTTCATTGATTGATGTCGTTTTCAATCGAGCTGTTCAACTTATTTTTCCCATCAATAAACGTTCTCTTAATGTATTTTCATCATTATTTGGGGCATACAAAAAGTAGTAAGGGAGGTACATTTTTACCAATAGATAGAGCGTGTTTCGTTGTATCTTTCTATGCTATTCTCTGGTAGTATAAGCTTATATTTTCGTCTATACATCGTTCTTTTTCGTTTTTTCATTCTTTTCTTCTTATCATTTTTTACAACTTGATTCCATATATACATAAGAAGGAATGGGTCTGAATTATTATTTGCATTATTACGGATCATCGTATATTTTCTTTTTTCATTTCCTTCTTCTCTCTTCTTTGACTTTCAATGACTACTGACAACTTTCGCTTTTACATAAAAGTGCCTACTGTGCAGTTAGTATTCCAGCAAGAGTTATTCATGATGAATTGAAGTCTGTTTATGGTAATGAAGTCTCTGGTTTAAGCATAGTCGAACGATGGTCAAAATTGTTTCGTGATAGTCGAGAGGAAATTGAAAATAAAGCGTGACCTGGCAGACCTATTACTGAAACAACAACTGAAAATATCGAATCCATGAATGTTGCTCCCTTGACAGTTGCTCCCGCGACAATTGCTCCCCAGACAATTGCTCTCCTATGACAATTGCTCCCGCGACATTTGCTCTCGCGACATTTGCTCTCCAAGGACAGTTGCTCCCCAAAGACAATTGCTCCCTGGACAATTGCTCTTCTATGACAATTGCTCCCTAGACACTTGCTCCCTAATGACATTTGCTCCCCTATGACAATATCGAATAAATCTCTTATGAGTTACAAGAACAATGTATAACTTTATGAAATTAATATAAGGAATACAACAATAGCAAAAGAGAAATTTATTGATTATATAAATAATTGAAATATTATATAATTATAAATAATAACAACAAAAAAAACCCTCAAGATTTTTTTTAGAGAATAAGTGCTTGAACACATATAATTTAAATCTAATATTAACAATTGATTTTGAGAATAATAAGAGAATGTAAATTATGAATCTTTTAATGTAATATTTTGAGCTACAGCCATTACTTTTTCAAAGTTTGTTGTTGTTGGTTCATTCAATATATTCAAAATACGTAATTCTCGACGAATATGTTCACGTCTTCGTGCTTGTCTAACACCAGCTTCTGCTTGGACAATTTGAGCATCAACATAAGATTGTTCTTTTTTTAAACTTGTTAAAAATTTCCAAAAATTTGGATAATGTACCATCTAAATATATATAATTTGCATTTTTTAACATTTTTAATTGTTTCTTGGTTGAAAATATTAATATTCTTTGATCAATTGGACCAGAATCAAATTGTAAAAATGTTTGACCACGAGCCGTTTTCATATATTGTGTATCAATAACAAGTGAATCACGATTTGCTGGTAATGATAATGGATTTTGATGTTTTTGGCGAATTCGTTGAACAGTACGTTTAATGTGTTGTAAATTTGGTAATGTTGAGATTGCATGATCGGATAATCCGGACACACAGTCAGCTACAATATTATGTGTTGTATGACCAGTTTGTTTAGCTGCATTATTCATTTTTGTACGTGCTGCGATTACTTCACCTGCTGAATGAGTTGGTTCATGGTTATGTTCACCAACTGTAAGTACAACTTGACCATGCATTGTATGAAGTCGACCACGACATTGATTATGACGATAATTACGACAGCACCATATTATTTTATTATTATTTGACTTTTTATTAATAACGTATAAATAACCTTGATGTTCAAATATAGGTTTTCCTCTTTCAGTTTCCATTATGTAATAAATGAATATTTATTATGTGAAAAAACGTTGATATGATTTCTCTTTAAAATGTTAAGAAATGAGTTCAAAAAGTATTATCGAAATAGACATACGAATTTAGAGATCAAGCTAATTGAAGAGATTAATTAATTAGAGGTTTAAGCTTGTTAACATGCTACATATATTTTATTGGATTATATGTATTTTTGATATTTAATTAATTACTTGTAGTGTATCATAATAAGATCAAAAAAATAATTTAAAGAAGATATAACACAGAAAAGAACACTGTCATTTGTTGTTTCTTATTTTTGTCGTAATTTCCTTGATAATCTAGAGTATTTTTCTACTGCTTTTGTTCTATGTCCTCCATGTATTTGTACACCTATACTACCACCTTTTGAAGTTCCGATAAAAGTTCAGTAAAATTAGCTATATATTTAGAATTAATTCGTGAATTTCCAGTATTCCTAAATTTTGCACGAATTTCTAATCATTTCGTTTTTTCATAACTCTGCCAACTTTTGAGTCTTTAAAAATTATTTTGAACTTGCCAGCAAAAACATCATAGCGTAAGATCAAGTGAAATTGGGGAGCAAGTGCCCGGGGAGCAAATGTCATAAAAGAGCAATTGTCCAGGGAGCAATTGTCTTTGGGGAGCAACTGTCCTTGGAGAGCAAATGTCGCGAGAGCAAATGTCGCGGGAGCAATTGTCGTAGGAGAGCAATTGTCTGGGGAGCAATTGTCGCGGGAGCAACTGTCAAGGGAGCAACATTCGTGTTACCGAAAATATCGAACAGATTTGTCGTCTCATTGAAGATGTCCAAGAATAAACCGATTTGAGCCATGAAACTGTTCAACGAATAATCACTGATCATTTAAAGCTGCGGAAGATAACCGCATGTTATACATATCTAACTACCAACGACAAAATTAATCATACACTTGGGTTTTTATTTAAAATATAAAGCTTAATTGGTTTTATTTGGTGGAATGGTTACGTATTCTATCGATTTGATAATTGGTTAAACAGTGATACATATTGTGATACAGTTAGTGAAGCATTATCGAGAAATTTGCGAAAATTAAATGGGTTTTTATTTATTTCTGATGGAGTAAAATGGAATAGAAGTGCTCAATTCAAACGATGGTGTGACAAATATAATATTGAATTATGTGAATGGTCTAGTTGTAGTCCTGACTTTAATGCTATAGAACTGATCTGGAACATTATCAAACAAAAAGTTAAAAATAAGAAACCAAAATTACAACGGGAACTAGAGAATGCGATCGATGAAGCTATAGATGGTTTATCATTAAATGTTATTCAAGCTTGTATCAAAAGGGCTCAGAAAACATATTAACACTTTGTATCTTCATATTAGTTTTTTACTTGTATTGTGAGCATCTATACTTGTACTATTCATATATATATAAGAAGATTTCTTCTAACTACAAGCTTTATATTTTAGATAAAAAAATCAAGTATATGATTAATTTTGTCGTTGGTAGTAAGAACCTCACTGATCTTCAGCGAGTTGAACGAGTTTCATGATGCAAGCATAATTTAGCAAGATTTTACTAGGAAACGCAGCGTTTATGTGATATAATTACTGCTGATGAGTCCTAGTTACGTTGCCTACAGATCGATTGAAAGATATGAAAAAAGTCATGGGTAGGCATAGGAGATCCCTCATCTACTGTTGTTTGAGAAAGTTGGTATGCACCAAAACCCTTGTTTTCGATCTTTTTCAAATCGACCGAGCCTATGTTAACCCATTGCATCGAATATGGTCAGATTGTTGACCATCATTATTACATCAACCAGTGTTGACGACCTCTGATCGACAAGATTAAACGTCAAAGCTCTTCGTATGAGACTCGTGGTATCAAAATTCATTATGACGATGGTAGATGACATGTGAATGTAGATGTATTCGATTATCTTGAATCTGAATGCCTTACAATAATACCACATCCACGTAATTCTCCATATTAATCACCTTATGGCTTCTGATTATTCGACTTGTTCAAAGATAATCTGACCAATCAAGTTGATTGAGAATCATTACGTGATGCCATGATCGATTTCATAAACTCCTTAAATCTAGACGAGTAGAAAAAGACCTTTTAGAAATGGATCGAAAGGATGCAGGTGTGTAGATAACCATGGTGATTAGTTTGACCATTTAATTTACATATTCAATGCGACTGGTCCCACGGGTAGGACCCGCTATATTTTAGGAAGAAAATGATTAGAAAAGCACTTTGTTTTACTTTTTGTGTTCGGGTGAAAGGTCGTGTGTGATTTATCGTATATTTTCTCGAGCCTCTCTCTAATCATTTATTATACACAATGATGTTTCTCGTTAAAGCTACCAAGACAACAGAATTTGTCACAATCGGAACAAAAACTCTTTACTTTCTTTGTGGTTGCATTACTTGTTTCTCTTGATTGTTGTTGACTTATTTTCTCGTAGCAGCCAGCACAGCGTCTCCGGACATCGCAAGAAGATTCTTCTCTCTCTTCTAGCTTGTGATGAGCAAGTTTGAGCTTGCTTTGACTTGTTGACCCTTGTCTCGCCCCAGGCTTCAGATTCTCAAATGGTATACCGAGCAGTAAAGATCTCACAAGACTTTCACGAAATATACCAAATAACTATTCACTATAGTCATCCCAAAATTCAATTCAAATGTCACCTTTCGGTACCATTGTAAAGATCGTCTGAGGCATGTATAATACGCTGATAGTTAATCAGATAAATCAGTGCCTTGGCTTCATTATTGGCTCATTTGAATAATTTGTTTTCCCAATGTCAACTGCACGTGCTGAATACGAAGGTCTTGTGAAAATCATTAAAACATCTTTTTTGTCTTTCCACATGATCAGTTTTATGCCTTTCTGATTTTGAAATCCGTACGCTTCGCCATGCTTGAGCTTTTTTTGAAGAAATTCTTTTTCGGTTGCGGCACGATTTCTTCTCAATTTTCCAATAAGGTATGTATTGTGTGTCAACAAACTTTTTGCTAGGGAAATAGTAGCTGTTAGCTTGTACATCTTAACCCTATATTTGTGTGCTTTGCCAGGTATATATTGTTTGAACAAAAGTCTGCCTCGCCATGGTATCATTGTTTCATCGATTGTAACAACTGCACCACGAATATATACAGACGAAAATCTGGCTTTATGTAAATCCAAAAGTGGTTTCAACTGGAGCAGTTTATCTTGATTTGAGTGGTACTTATTGTTATCCGAAAAATGCCAGAATTTGTGGAGTAATTCAAACCTGTCTCTTGTCATTGTATTTCGAATGATCTCGGATCCATATAGATGACTGTTACTCCAGTAGTATTCTAATTTCGGCATTTGCACTAATCCACATCTCTATAATAATTCCAAGAAACTTGAGCATCTCTAAATCATTGGTTAGTTTCCATTAATGACTTTTTGGTCGTCTGCTAATACTATGTGTTTGGAAGTATTGCTCCCCGTACCGATTAGTTTCGTGAACCATCAGTTCAATAATTTCGTCTGTGACGAAATGGCGATAGCAATCGATGGGCAGAATTGTATTATCTGTTGATGCATAAGTTACTTCTTGAGTCCATAATCTTCCATGAATTCTGTTTCAGATTCTTCGAACGACATGTGAACAAGTGCAGAGTTCCGGTTGCTTTTATATATGAAAAGGTAGAAAGACAAGATAAAGGGAGAAAATCTGGGGATTTTCCTCTCTACATGTACTATCTGTGAATTTTAAAGAACGAAAGAATGACGTAAGGAATTTCCCCTTTAATAACAAAAGTATGACTCATGATGTGATGATGGGAAGAGGAGGAAGATAAATAATCGGTAGACGATAATGCAATGACAAATAGGTGCATTTATTATAAGTAGATTCTCGAACAGACTAAATATTTCGAAGAAAACTGAATCGCGTTGAATGTGTTAATGGCTTATTCTGAAGCTGTTAACATTGCGTTGTCGTCGACGAACTGAATTCCACATAGTTGATTTTTGAATTTTTGGAATAAGAAGAAGTTGCAGAAATTTAGATCTGAAGAGTATGGAGGATTAGGATATGATTCTACATGATTTTCGATTAAAAATTCGTTCGTGATCCAAGCTCGATGTGGTCTTGCATTATCATCATGAAAGATGTGACATCGAAGACCACGGGTTTGTTTTTGTTCTGGCACAGCTTGTAAGACAGGTGTTGACATACTAGCTTGCATTTAGCGTTGCATCAGTTTCTAATGGTATAGACTTGATTGAACGAGATTTCACAAAGACCAAATTTTTGAACGCTCTTCTATTTCTGGGTCATAATGGTGGAACCAAGATTCGTCACCAGTTATAATGTCAAATACACGATGAGATTGACCTTCTTCAAATCTCTCCAGTGAATGACGGCAAAATTGGATGTGCTACTGTTTTTGGTCATTAGTTAACTGATGTGGCACTAATACCCAAGATGTCCTCTATTTGTTGGTATGTTGAATGAGGATCATTTTTAATAATTATTCGTACAGCATCAGTTGTTTGTTCGTTGACAGATGTTCGAGGACGGCCTGGACGGGCAGCATCTTCAACACTAAAGTTATTCCGCTGGAATTCGTGAAACCAATGGAGGACTGTGATGTCACAAGATGCTTGGTCCTCTCATGTTTGCACAAAACGGGCATGGCTTTTGTTGTATGTTAAACCAATTTTCCAGTTATATAAAATCATAGTGCGAAATTGTTCATGTGAGAGTTGAAAATTTATGTCGAAAATGATGTGAGGGTGATTCGAAAGAAATGAAAAATTACAACGGTGGGTAATGCGTGGAAGTCTGAAATTTTGCACATAATCCTAAATATGTTTAGTCATTATAGTAGAATAAATATCCTCAAATTACGACTTCTAGAAGAGCTTGGCTACAAAACTTTTGTAGTGCCCCATACAGTTATACATAAAATGTAATTTTTTTGATAAGAAATTATAAAATACGTTTATTGCTATTGTATATTTTAATTTCAGTAATAATTTTAAATTCATCTTCTTGATTGATGTTTTAACATTCCTTCATGCTTATTTTTAATTACTTCTTTTTAATAATGTATGACTATATTTTTTGTTGTTAGTTATACATTTAAATAGAGTAGATGTAATACCACTGTACTATATAGAATATAAATCTATGATTATTTTCAATAAACTACGAAAATATACAGAGATAGTCATACTTACATACTCAAATTTTACAGTACGAACACTGAATGATCGTACTGAACTATACAGATTCTATGACAAGTGCCACTGATGAGTACTCAGAATTCACCACTTCGTTGTACAAAGCATTCGATATTTTATTCGATTGATAGCATTTGTTGACAAAGTTTATCCGATCCTGAATAGAAAATTTCTCTTTTGCAACTATCAACTATCAAGCAATATTCTGATCATGTTTTTTTTTATTGTATCATTAGGTTATCTGCACTTAAATGTCCTTGAAAAATGAGTACACATTTATATCGAGTGTACTCATTGAAACCTATTTTATAAAAGAATACAAGATTAATGTAATTAAATTTACAATACACTTTAAATGTAAAGTCTACTTAGATTATTCCTATTCGTTATTAATAAGATTTTTGTAGGAATCAAAAGTATTAAGAGTAACCGTTCGTTGTAAATATGATACGATCTTGACAGAAAATTTCTAAAACCTTTCAGAGAAACAGGATAACGTAAGACAGTTAAGTACGATAAAAGGATAGGTTTGGTTTCGGTGCAAATCAAGAAATACGTATTTATCTGATATGTTTTTTCAGTCAAATTATTATGTTCTTTTAAAACTTCGCCCTTAGGTACATATATAGACGTTGTTTATATTAAAATCAGTTTCCTCATTCTACTGGAGGGCGGAATAAATTAAGTAATAAAGTGATTATGATGAAATTTTTATGAAGAGTTAGTTTACACTTTTATAAAAGATTTGACAAATTAAAACGCACAAAGAGTGATTACATAAAATTTTGAGATCAGCTGCAGAAAATTTTTTTTTGTATGATGTAATAAAATTTATTTTAATATAAACATATAACTCATAAATGATATATTTGGTTTTCTATTGAAGTAAAAAAATAACATGCTCTCAGCCATCCCACCTCTATAAACATGACTGTTGTCTAAATTTTTATTAAAATATTTTCTTTGCTTTTTCTTCTATGCACCAATGCTTCTATTTTATTTTCAAATCCTGCATTACAGTAATTATAATATCCGTTCGCTAAATATATCTAATTATTAGTCGCTTTAAGATATCTCTTTTTCATCTTAATGAATTTTTATAGTAGAGACATATTTATCAACCAAAAGTTCAGATTTTACAGATAGACTATATTTAAGAAATTAAACATACTTTCTATTATTTCATAGTATAAAATTTATTAAATCAACGAAGAAAAAAATGGCAACACCATTGATTGCTACGTTAAATCAAGTTCAAACAGCTCTTGTGGAATATTTTCTTCCAGTTGTTTATGTTATCGGTGTGATTAGTAATGTATTTAATATAATTTTATTTAGTCGACGTAAACTTCGCTTTAATCCTTGTTCATGGTATTTTATTTCTTTATGTTTATCACAATTTCTTTTACTTAATGTTAGTTGTCTTCTTCGTGTGATAATTGCTTGGACAAACTACACTGGTTTCTCTACCAATAGTGCTCTCTGTAAAATTAACTCTTATTTCAATATTCTTTCAATTGTTCTTGTTCGACATTTTATTTGTCTAATATCGATTGATCGTTGGTTAATAACTTCTCGGAATTCATCTCTTCGAAATAAAAGTTCAATCAATAATGTTCGTTGGATTATTCTATGTTCATTTGCATTTTGGATGATCTTTTCTATTCATGTACCTATTTATTATACCACCCGATCAAATATCTGTATTCCAATAACAGATGGCAGTTATAATCTATTTACGACGATCTATAACATTACCACATCATGTTTGCCATTTTTTTTAACGATCATTTTCAGTATATTAATAGTGTTTAATATTTGTAAAAGTGCTCGACAAATCAATCCAGCATTAATTCCACTTGGATCTATGGCAGCAAACACAGATACTTTACATGATTCATCAACAACAAGGGCAAGAGCAGTACCAATGAAGAAACGTCGAGAAATGGATTTCATCCGTTTGATGTTTTTTCAAATAATTTCATATCTATTCTTCAATCTTGTGTCATCATTCAGTTCAATATTATTATTTATTTCAACAACTATGTCAGAGCGCAATCCAGAAAGAACAGCTATAATCACTTTTATTCATACATTAGGCAATTATCTTCTTTACACATATGTATCAGTAAGTATGTCGCAATATTTTGAAGTCAAATTCTATCTTTTTTGCTTGTTTAGGTTACATTTATTTTTTATACATTAGCATCAAAGATATTTCGTCAAGAGTTTATACTCATTTGTAAACACGGTTGCGCTGTCATTCGACGATGTCTGCGTTGTGACTTTTAATATACTACAGTTTCTTTTTTGATGATCTAATTGATGTTGTCTCTATTGTACGAACTAATAAAAATTCTCAATAAAAAAGTCTTCTGATCAATAATACTGACACCAATAAAATGAATGATTGTGTAATAAAATATTTCAAAAGCACTTCTTTTGAATGAGATCTTCTATAAAAGAAATACTCATTTGACATGAAACGCACCAAAAAACTGATTCAAAATGTTCTGAAATCTTTAGCAGAACTTATCACTTGAATTTACATCAATTTTATATTATTCATTGCACAAAATTGTGCAAGAAAAATGTGTTTACTGATAAGATTTTTGTCATTGTTATGACGAATGTAGACGATGAATAAATAGAGAAACTAGAAAAGATTAGCTTTTATTTCATCATAAAGTAAGGTATGTATTGTTCGAGTATTTCATTTAAAAAGACTTGTTGAGGACAGAATTATACATTTAATCCATTTCTTTCATACCCAAAAAAGCATATTTAGTTGCCCAGAATATTCATGGAGAGGGGAGGATCGAATATCTTGAGTGATGTAGCCATGATTCATCTCGGTAAAAACTACAGTGCAAGTGCATCTCTAGAGGTACTAGGCATGCACCGAGGTGGGGAATAAACCGGAAATCGCGGGAATAGTTAATGATAAATAACTCGTTCCTGTGGTCAGTTTCCTTGGCTTTACTAAGGGTCATAATCTCGCAATTGATCATCTCTTTCTACGTTTATTTCTGAACGTAACCTTATGATCCTCTAGTACTCTATCAGGGGGGTATGTTTAGGTTACCAAGTACTATATAATGGAGGTATCCTCAGGTCATCAATAGGAGTGGCACTTTAAACTTTAATTAAAGTTCAAATTTTTACCGTTGGTAAGGACTACCTTAGGTCATCAAACTTTATAGTATCTAAATACGTATCGGATATTACTAGTTGCTGCGTTCGCTTTTCTGTTAGTCGAGAAACCGGCCAACCAAATGGTAGGAAATTGCCATTTGCTTATATAATTGATAACCGTGGGGGATTCTATGTGGACTTTTGTAAAGCATCCTTGATAATTCCAAATTGGCCCGAGCAAACCTATGTTTTGTCCGCATCTTCATGGAGAAAAAAATGCCTCGAAATCTGATTGGCTGAAACTCTTTTGTAACTAACTATTTCTGGGATTCACGGTACTGGAAATGATCGAGTTCGGGAAGCTCGGGTTTGGTGCATGCCTAGGTGGCACATTAATAGTTAACGTTTTAATTGAATATATCTGGCGTATTATGGGTTTTATCAGGATTATGAAGCAGAATATGGATGTTTGTGTGTCTCAAATTTCTCAAATATCATAAAGAGCAGAAAAATCGAATCAAAAGTCACGATAAGACTTGAATTTCTGCCTTGTCTCGTTCTGTTCTTAGAATAAGATCGAACAGGAGCTGAACACATTCTCCATTGCGTATATACTAAAATATGACGCTTGTAGTGATAAATGATTACCCATGGAAAACTTCGAAGTACTACTGATTTTTGTCAACTATACATTATTCTAATCGTTTTTAACGAGGATTGCGCGATTCTAATACATTATTGTCCTTACGGCTAGAGCTTCCGACAAAAACATTTGTTATTTAATTATTGATTTAAAAACTATAGGAAGGAAATCATTTTTTTGTCTTGCACTGCACTGTGCCCTACTTTGATGTGATTGCAGACTTTACACAGAATATGGCATTAAAATTTAATAGAGGCTATGTTTTCGATGTATTTTTACTTCTTCGATCGAAGATTCTAGCTTTAGAGTTATTCTACAGAAGAATCAATTGCGAACAGATCCGATACCATTTCCACAACGAAAATGATGAAACCTGTCAAGAAAATAGACAAAGTAAGAAAGCGGTATTCGTGCCAAGCAGACTCGTACCAAATTCACCATTTTTAGAAGTTGACTGATTAGGAAATTAGTAAGAAATGAAATCGTACTTGTGCAAAAAACGCGCTGAAACTATTTATATTCGTTGAAAAACATACTTGAAGCGCAACTTTCATTTGTCCAATCTCCCACGAACAAAAAATAACGGTCTTTGTACATTTCATTTTTGCACCACATAAAACACTGTATTAATAAAAAAACAAAATATACCACAAGATGCAGTGTGAAAAAAACTACAATCTTCGAAAGACAGCTTGTTTTATAGTTACACTTTTTGTTTTCAAAATGGACAATATTTGAAGGCACCTGTTTTTGACTTTTAGAAACTTTTTGATACCATTAGCTGCACGGAATTTATCCATTTTGACAGCAAAAACTGCAACTATAAAATAAGCTGTTCGTTGTAAATTGTAGAGCTTTTCACGCTGCATCTTGTAGTGTGTTTTGTTTCTTTAATAGAGCATATCAGGTGATGAAAGGATGATAAAAACAAATTGATCATGTACCAACAAATTCTTCTTTTTCTAAAAGTCAAAAACAGGTGCCTTTAAATATTGCCATTTTGAAAACAAAAAGTGTAACTATAAAATAAGTTGTCTTTCGAAGATTGTAATTTTTTTTCACGCTGCATCTTGTGGTATATTTTGTTTTTTTTTAATACAGTGTTTTATGCGATACAAAAATGAAATATAAAAAGGCCGTTTGTTTTGTCCGTGGGAGAATTGTGACCGACCCATATTGGTTCCAATAAATATGTGAAAAATCCTTTGCTTTCTAATAAAACCAGTGAGTTTAAAAATGAACGTTCATCTGAGGATTATAAGTTTAGAGAAAACATGAGTACGCTGATCAAGTTTCAATATTATCGTAAAAATGCAGTAAAACTAGGAAAGAAATCCGCTAGATCTAATAGTGAGCCAACTTTCTTGATTCTTCAAGATAGTGTCCAAGGCAAGGCAGTCACTAAGCTGAATGAAATAACTGATTTTCTTTTAAATTCTCTACATATTATCAACTGATGAAGTCAAATTCGGTAAGAATTGTATATTTCTTCGTGTAATTGAGCTATACTCTGGAAATTACAATAACATGAAGTGGTAGTTCTTGATACATTTTATATATAGCTGTACTATTGTATTGATAGCTTGCGTATTTTAGTCAATAATTTATCCGTTTACTAGAATATTATAGTGATCACAATGAAGAAGTAGATATAATAAGTTATACACATTCTATGATACTAGGATTCATAAAACTTTCCGTAACATCAAATGTTGTTAGCAGTATAAAATGACGAAAACTAATGAAAGAGTCTTCTACTTACCGCCATCTTATGTTTCGTATGTGCTTGTAAAAAACATTGATCTGGAATGCAAGTAAGAGTGATTATTATTGAGATATAGTAGGCCAAATTGTCAGTGCCACTCTCAATCCAATAAAACTATAGGAATAATTGATTGATCTGTTTTCCGAAAACTAACTCAGTTGCAACGAGCATTTGAGAATATTTCCTATTCCGCGATGTTGAACATTGCGGAACTAGTATCGCCCCGGAATCAGTTCCACCTTATTCCACAATTTTGATCGGCAGTGAACGTCAAACGCGTCATAATCATTGACCAACGTCCGTCAATTCCGAAATTTCGAGAATTGAGTGAAGATGGAATTCCGGAATTCTATCTTATCCTTACCCTCACACATATTGTTGTTGTGCTTAAAGATTAATTACTCCGATTACCATCGAATTCTGGGACGGAATTCCCGGAACTGATTCCGGAGTATTCAACGTTGCGATAAAGGACGACTGCTCGAGCATCTGAGTGTTTCGAAAGAAACTCAACAGCGAAAGAGGTTTGGTTAATAAGGATTGATGGAAAATATGAACAAAGAACATGACACAGTTTTACTGGCATTCTTACATATTCTCAGTAAATGATTTGGAGACAAGAAAAATTTATCGGCTTCGATCAGTAGAAAGAACTATGAGACGTTTCAATGTAGAGAAAAGTTATAAACTCATTAGATCGAATGGACGTAGACGCTTAATCAGAACATTCATTGATTAAAGAATGAAAAGGATAAGTTAAATGGAGACCACTACAACTCAATAGGACGAGAAGATTTTTGTACGCATCATAGTTTTTTAAGATACTAAAGACAGACAGTATTGTGAAGGATATTTGCGTTGAAAGCAGTTGTGAAGATAGTTCCAAGTTCTGAGTTACTCTTCAAGGAATGTTTTTGATTATCAATAGTAGTGGACGTTATCTTTTTTACCTTCATCAAGTTTAGTGATATACAACTTTTTTTCCCATTTTTCTGTTCTGTTGTGTTGTTTATTGATATTGGCTTTATTCTATCTGATGTAGGTAGCAATCCTTAGCTGAAATACATAGTGTCTTTTTCCGTATACTTCAACATTCACATTAACGTTGACTATTTCAAAAATGGCCTCAGGAACTGGAAAAATACATTGTGTTACATGTGGTAAAGAAAAAGCTACATATATGTGTGCGGGTTGCTCACAATACTTTTGTTTTCAACATTTGGGAGAACATCGTCAAGTACTTGGCAAAAAAATAGACGATATCGAAAATGAACGCAATTTTTTTCGACAAACACTTACTGAACGAAAAGTGGATCCCTCAAAACATCCATTGATAAAACAAATTGATCAATGGGAACAAGATTCAATCAGAAAAATTCAACAGGCGGCAAATGAAGCAAGACAAATATTAATTCAACACACAACAGGACATATTAATTCCATAGAAAATAGATTAACTAAATTAACTGACCAACTGAAACAGACACGAGAAGAAAGCGATATTAATGAGGTTATTCTAAATGAATTTCAAAAACAACTAGTACAACTGAAAGAAGAACTTAATAAACCAACGAATGTTAAGATTGAGCAAAATTCTGCTGCGTTTGTGTCCAAAATTTCAGTCAGTATATCACCTAATCAATCAGGTAAGCAACTAATACGCGAAAACTGAATTTCTATTACAACTTACACTCTAGAAACACTGTTTATCGGAAACTCTGAAAGGTTTTTTGAATAGGCTTTGCAAAATACTGGCTCGTGATCTAGAAGCCAGAAAAGTATTGTAGGAAACTCAAAACGCAGAAACGGTGATATAATATACGCAGAAGCATGCGAACATGCGTTTTAGTTTTGGAAATGTTCTGTGAGCAATCAAAAGAGTTTCTGAAAACACCTCTACCAGCGATGCGATTACAGAATTACATAAATCGTCAGAAAACTTTTTATCACGGTTTTCTCAGTAGCTGAAAGTCTTTTAAGATAAATGAACCTTCAAATTTCATTTTTGTATTACATTTTTTTCGAAAAGATAAATGCATTGAATCTTCATGAACCTTTGGTTACAAGTAGAACTCGACATGCTCTACAAAATTGCCAGCGACACATTCCCTTGTTTTCCTAGTAGAAAATGTGGAAAAACCATTTTTCCGAAAAAGATATATTTCTGCTTGAATTTGCTTAGAACGTCGTTATTTGGGAAAAAATTTGGCTTGTCATCGTAATTAAGGAAACTGTACTTAATAACGCCGGATGGAGTCCTCGATCGTAGACCGCTGATATCTCCACCGCAGTACGATGTAGGAAGGCCGTAATTATACCATTTGAAAGAAGTGACTCCAAGGATTATCCAAATATAAAAATATTTCTAGTTGAGTGTAAAACCGCTGCGAAAGGAGTCAAACAAGAGATGTGAATTATTTCCCGTCGTTATTAGGGAAAGTGTCTCTATTGTGAGTTAATGGTCTTGATCCATTTTCTCTTTTGCAACCGTGCATTAAGGAATAAAAATATTTCTCAAGCTGAACACTTTTTGCTGATGAACGCATTAGTGCCAATGAATCTTTTGGCAACGTGAAACTTCACAACAAATATGTAACAATGTGCAGCCACTGGTGCTCTTTCGTTTAATATCTATTTTAGCTAGATGCAAGCAGGATGACCTAATAGGTGATATCCGAGAGTCTTGTTACATACGAGTTAATAATCATTATCAGTCAGAGTTTACGAAAAGAACCTTATTGAGCTGACTTTGCCATCGCTTTAAAGGACTTTCACTCTCATTTTTAGGATCTCAGCAATTCGCTGCACCCGGCACTTATAAAGCGCTTGCT
>JAJEKB010021302.1:876891-896185 GCA_022393335.1 Macrotrachela quadricornifera | reverse complement strand
AATAAATCTGAAAATTGGTCCGTCGTTATTAGGGACATTTACTGTACTAATGAAAAAAATAACAGAACCATTTTCATCTTGAGTATTTGAAAAGAAAACGTATATTTTACATTAAAGTTATGAGATGAGATGAAAACAATACGAAACTAATAAATGAATTTTTTTCAGTTTTTTTGGCTTTTGAAAAATCAAGACTAAAGATAATTTGAGACAAACTTCAACATACGCACTCATTTCTTAAAGGGCAGGGGGCATTTTAGGGACATGTTTGCTATAGTCATAGTGATCATCCCCAAAAATTCCAGCTTGGTCGATTAAACTTTTCCTTTAGTTTCTCAATCTAGTACTTAGCATCAAAAATAGGTAAAAATAGACCTCAAAGTAAATGGTGTGGGCTTTAGTTCTTTGCGATTTGATTCAAATCCAAAGCCATTATTTTAGAGTAACTCGCAAGCACTAAGAGCTACGAAATTGCAAAGAAAAGAGGCTGCGGAAAACCTACCATCTTAACAACATGAAGTATACAATGTGTTATATATGGGTACTAATAATGTTTAAAGAAATATAACTAAATAAACTAATTGTGAGATAAACTAATTCATGAATTATTTATTTATTTCACACAAAAAATAGAGTGAAGTTTTCGGCCACTATCGAAGGATCATTTTCAACACTAAAGTTACATTTAAAAAAATGTATACATTATTTATAAAATAATTTCTTTTTGTTTTGTTGTTCTTTTCGTCTAATTATTGGAACACTAGCAAGAGCCGGTGCACATTGCATGAATGCTTTTTTACTGTAAAGTTTCACATCGGTCGTTTAATCTTGATTCGATAATAGATAATCAGTTAGTTCGCATTATATATATAGATCTTATAGCCTTTTATCCTAGTAGTCTTATACTCGTGCATCCCTAGATTTCTGCGATATTATCTCTCATACCCTTTTCCCGTTATTTCCTTATCTCTTACATCCCATGTAGCCTTATCTACTTAAAACCTATGCTCTTGTCTCCTTATACCTTTTTAGTTTTATCTCTTATGCCCCTTTAGGTTTAGCCTATTAACTCGTACATCCTTATATTCTTATCTCCCCATTCCCTACTCCCTTATAGTTTTATGGCCCTTGTGGACCTATGGGTACCTTTATATAATAGTCCTTGAAGATGCATAGGTATTGTCATAGGACAACTCTTGAGGACCTATAGATACCCTCACAGGATAGCCTTTGGCTATTTCCCCTATTGCCTTATTCGACCTTTATCCTTTGACCTGGTAACAGACATACAGACACTAAGCATTATTATATACATTGCACTGGAACAACAAAAAAAAAGAAATAATAAACAGAGATTGCTCTAGAAACAATGTACAGATTTTTTTAAATGTAACTTTAGTGTTGAAAATGATCCTTTGATAGTGGTCGAAAGCTTCACTGTATTTTTTGTGTGGAATAAATAAACAAGAATCTCCTGGTCAACTCCTGGTTTTCTAAATTTAGATTTAGCAGCCCTGGTTGTGGAGGATAGAAACACAGAAAGGAGTTATGCGATCATCTTCCCGTATGTACAAGACTTGAGATATCAAAGAAAACGACGGATTAAATTCAGTCATTAGATATCTTTTTCAACCGGCAGATGAAAGTGACACCTGCTAGATTATGATTAGATGCGTTTGGAGAATATCCTCGGAAACTCGATTCTATACTAATAAAGAAGGTATAGGCGATATACCTCTATACTTCCTATATCTCCGATACCCCTTATAAACCCTATACTCCGTATAACTCTCACCCTCAGGTCACCACAGAAAATCTAAACGTCGAGTTGAGATCATCTTATATAACCTCTCATTCTATTGCGAGCAGAATAAATGGTATCTGACATTGATCATGCGAAGGATAGAATGATCACAATATTGATAAAGGATGTAGTTTAAATATGATTTTTTGAATAAAAATAAAAAGAAACATCTTACTTCACCTCGATTCATCAATGACATTTTAATATACTGAAAGATACAAAACAAAACTCCCTGTCTGGATTAAGTGATTACGATAAAAGTTTTTCATTTCTTGCATTTCCTTTGTTGATTTGCAATAGAGTGATTATTATGATAAGCATGTTTTATTACAGTAGTTCTTTTAAAATATTGGAAAAAAACATTCTTTTATCAGCACTCAAGATTTATATGATTTTATTTTCTTCCTGACAAAAGAAATATCACGAATCTGATGACGTTGATAGTGATCGGCTTGTGAGGGTTACTTATACTCCATGTAGGTATAAAAGACATCCCTAGTGAATGTACTGAGCAAAGGGTACCCGAAAAAGTACCCTGCTACTAGTATGTCACAGGAACCTTAAGGGTATTGAATACCTTAAAGTACTTTTAGATACCTATAAGGTACTGAGGCGGGTACCCTGCTGGAAAGTGTTCAGTAAATAGGTACTATTGCACAGTATTTTTGGGTACCCCGACGCCAAAATTGCAGTATGTCGATAGTCGATGATCGAACCTCGTCCTGACCCTTTTTTCATTTTTTTTCTTTTAAGGCATTTTATGACATTTTTTTCAATTTAATTTAATTTAATTTTTCCCATTCTCAGAATTCAAGCAGGTCAATTCTGAAATATGACCTCCGCACCTGAGTTGATCGGATATCCATCAGACCACTTCATGGTAGTCCTGTCTCAATTTTCTATCGAGATCGGCATATTCTCGACTAATAAATAGTCAAGAAATAATCGACGGAAAAAATAGTATCAAAAAAATTATTTTCTTACTTTTTGTCTAGTTGTTTATATTAAGTCGTATGCGCAAAAGAAAAGGGTGAATGAACAGTTTGCTGCACAGAACGAGACAAATTTAGGGTACTCTGTAGAAATTTTCTCAGTAAATTTACACGCGTGGGTACCCATACAAGTACTTGTTCAGTAAACATATTAATATGGGCACCCAATGCAGTACCTACATCAGTATAATTACTGAGACTTTTTCGAAGTACCCATATCGGGTACCCTGATGAGGCTTTCTCAGTACATGGGTACCCTTAGCTCAGTACATTCACTTGGGCATAATCTAACTTTTTTTGAATCAATCTTCATTAAAACGGTAAAAGGTGAAATGCACAGAAGAATTTGTCAATGGAGACTTTTTATCATATGGATTATGATAATGTTTCAGCGTAGTTCAAGTATATCGAATACTACGATTACATGTTCTGGTTTGGAAAAGCCATGTGGAAACAAATATTGTTATAATCCAGCTACACATATTTGTACGGCAAGTGTCTCTAATGTGACATGTATTAACGCATGTGGAAATCAGTGTTATGATTCAACAAGTCAAATTTGTATTAATGACAACATATGTAGAATCGGTCAAGATCTCTGTGAAGAGAAACAAAATAATGATGGAACACCCATCAATCCTTCACGATTCACATGTTTTTATCCGCAGTCTCAGAGATGCTTGAACCACACCATATGCTATGACAAAGATCGTGTATGTAATAATCAATGTATATTGTCTACTTCCTCATATCGCTATCAAGTATGTGCAAATGATAATATCGCACTATGTAATGTTTCACAACTATATACTAATTATAAACCAAATCAAATACAAGTATGCAATGGTACATGTATTGATACTGGAAATCCACCTCTTCAGTATTGTCTTAATGGAACTATACAATGTATCTCGCGTTGCTCTAATGTTTGCTATAATAAAGATCAATTTTTATGTATCAATGATACCCTTTGCGAAATGGGAAATGAGCTCTGTGTTGGTGGATCCAATCGTAAGTGTTACAATCCTCAGTCTGATAAGTGTTTGAATGGTATAGTTTGTCGAAACAATCGTACATGTAACGGGCAGTGTATACAAAATGAGTATCAAGTATGTGCCAATGACCAAAAAACAATTTGTAATGTTACAAAACCATATTACAACTACCGACCAAATCAATTACAAATTTGCGAAGGCGTTTGTTATGATTCATCAATAGAAGTGTTCTGGTGATCAAGTTGTTGCTTGTATTCATGATCCCAGCAGCCAACAATGTGTGCCTCAGAACATTAACTCATCAATGACAACAACAACTGCTCCTTCTTTTACTTCTACTCTCAATATGACCTATTATAATTTGACTAATATTCCAAATTTTTCGACAAATGGGACTATAATCGATCCTTCTATAACAACTAGCGATGATGAAATATCACTGAATTCGGCAACTCCTGTCACCAGTGTCAGCCCCATATCTCCATCAATACCATCAAGTCTTATCTCACCTTTCATAGATGTATCAAACTTTTCAATCGAACCTACATCCTTTGAAATAAACACTGAATATACGACAACTTCCTCAGATACGCTTTCATTATCAATGGATACAAACAGTTCATTAACATTCGCTGATACTATTTCATCAAAAATATCTTCAAGCCCATCTTCCGTGTCGAGAATTACTGGAACAGAACTAGATGCTTCCCATACCTCACCTGAAGCATTAACGAGCCCTCGATCACAGTCGTCCAACCGATTCACTGTTACAATGGAATCCACTTCTGGAACAGTAGAATTACCGACTTCTACATTGTCCTATGATTCAACTTCGCCATCGGAGAAAACAGATAATTCACTCAAATATTCATATACAAGTTTATTCTCAATTTTGGATTCTTCAGCGAGTTTATCTTCGACATCAGCAACCATTACAACAGAGCTAGATGTTACTTCTCTCTTGACTAAAACATCATCGAATTCTCAATCGCAATTATCCGACAATTCCACTAGCACAACAGAATCATCTTCTGAAACAGTACAGTCATTAGATTCTACGCTTCCTCTTGATTCAAGCTCATTCCCAGCATCGACAACCATTGGGACTAATACAGGTGTATCCCACATCTCGACAGATATATCAACAAGTTCTCGATCAATGTCGTCGAATAGATCTACTAATACGATAGAAACTTCTTCTCAATCAATACAATCATTTACGTCCATACTTCCCTTCGAAGATACTTGTTGTGCAATAGAAGAGTGTACAAATAATACTAATTGTTGTGTCCCACGTGTTGAATGTCGATGTCATCGCCGCAATACAAATTATGAATCTACTCAAGTGTGCAAAAGTATAGTTATCGGCAAAAATAACAATAACTCTTTTTTTATTGTTATTGCAATTAATGACAAAAACATTATTGTTATTAATAAGAATCATTTTCTTATATTACTGTTATCTATAACAACAACATTGCTGTTATTGTTATTGATAAAAATATGTCTCATTACCGTTATTTATCGCAGAGAAACATCGAGAGCTTTTCGCCTTTGGTGGCTTTCTATGAAAAACCGCAGGAAAGCATCTAAGAGGGAACTATGGGAGAAACCTTGAGAGAATGCAGTCATTTAGATTAAAAAAAAACAAAATCTATTCATATCTAACGTATATTTTATATTTGAATCCGATTATCTAACCATGCTACGTTGAAGAATATCAGAAAATGTAATTTAGTATCGATAGTAATTGTCATAAATGTTAGCTTAGTAGTATGGAAGTAACAAATTACATAGTAACTCTATTAAAAGACAACGATATATACATAATTTAAATAGTTTTCGAGTAATTTTCTTTTCTTTTGCTTGTATATGTAGTTTATGTGTTTTGTTTTATTAAATAAACATAATTTAAATAAAGATTTTGAAAAAAGAATGTAAATGTAGGCGACTCTTAAACAAATATCTACATACATCTTTAATACAGAAGTACAGAGAAGAACATCGTATTTGTATCATTTTATCCAAAAGATAGAACAAAAGTATTCTATGATTGAGAATACAATTTCTAATATTTGTAGTAACAGATCATTTTTGTCTTTTTTTTATATATCTAATTGCGAAATATTGATAATAGAAAAAAACCAAAATGATAACATAATCAATCAGAAGTATCATCTTCAAAGTCTCGGCAAAACAATTTTATTCAATTATGGATTTGAAACTGATTATATATTAAGAATATTTTAATGTATTTTTCAGAAAAATATCTTCGATTAAATTCTAGTGAAAATAAATTGTTAATTAATAAGAATTTATGTCGATCAATGATTAATTTTAATCAGCATCAATACTCGAACAATAGGTAATAGCATAGTTCAAACGTTCATACATAATTTCCGTTGTTGAATATTCTGGTAAATCAACAGCAAAACTGCATGTATGTGATCCTAAAAATGAACAAGAAAATAAAAAGATTCAATTTGATTATGTACAAAAATGTATATATGTATATTTACGTGGAAGGACTCGATCGATTTCCTCGTTCGATGCATAGTATGGATCGATACAAAATTTTGATGTAAAATCTTCATCTCGTGTTGGTAATGTACTTCTTCCCCAAACGAAAATTAAAAATGATTTTCTCTGTTCTTCATTAAACATATCATTGAAAACTGTCCAAAATCGTTGAATATGTGGAGAAGTTTCCTGAACATTATCACCATAATATGTATTTCTTTTCAAAAGATCAACATCAATTTCTCCTTTACCACATACAGCTCGTTCAAGTTCTTCGGCAGTAAATAAACTTAAATAATATGATGGAACAATACTATATAAACCTTGTTGAATAAAATGAATCTGTCGAGAAAATTCATTTAAACGATAATCACAATATTGTTGATAATAATCTTTTAAATTAGTTGCTGTAATTGGAATATCTTTTCCACCAGGAATAAGTTCATATGTTTGTCCAGCTGAACTAATAACTTCAAATCGAAGTTCATTCATAATACTACTAAATAGATAATCAATATCTATATCAGGATCAATCAATTGACTTTGTTTAATTTGCATTTCTATTTCTTTTAGAATTGTAAAACTTTGTACATCAATAGTTTTAATATCTTCAAGAGTAATTGATTCTTGAACAAGTTGTTTCCAAAGTAGAATAGGAAATTTCAAATCTAAATAATATTTTTGACGTATAGCCATACCCATTAATTGTCCAACGAATCTATATTGATTTCGTATTACATTCGGAATAGATTCTTTTGGTGAAAAAACATTTGGAATCCATCGATCTTGATTTGTCCCACTCTTAGTTCGTCCATTTGGACATAAAATAAATAATGAAAGTCGATTACTACATATATCTGAACACATACATGTGATTGAATCTCGATATGGTCCACCAGCATCAATACTATGCATGCCAACATATGTCGCATGCCAAAGACGTTCTTCTGCTCGTCGAAATATATTCGAAGCTTTGTCAAATAATTGTACAAATGCTTGATTGAACATTGTATTTTCACCATTCTCACTTGATTGACTAGCTTTCAATGTATCGAATTGTATTGCTGGTTGAAAGTAATCACTGGTAATTGTAGTCTGTTCTATAGATTCTCTTACTAGTTTAGATTTTGCTGTATGTAATAGATAAATTTTTGCTTTACGAAATTTATCCATTAGAATACTATGACCTAATGGTAAACTTAAATCAATAGTTGGTAATACTTCTTCGATTAATATATTTAATTGATAGAAAAATTTAGCACGTATTCGTACATAATTACCGGGAATATTAGAAAGTGATGGATATTCTTTATAGATTTCTGTAGTTGATTCCGATTCTATTGGTAATGAATTGATGAATTCATCGAAGGAATCACCAAATAATAATTTCTTATTCATTAAATTCAAAATTTGTAAATCAGTTATTTCATTGAAATAATTTTTCGTTTGATCAAGATCTTCACTTGTACAATTCAAATTTGTAAGAAATGATTCAGGCCATGACATTTTTTTAGTATTATCATACAAGACATTAATTATATCAATTACTAGAAATAGATTACGAACAATTTCTAAACAATCATTTAATATGGAATCTACTGGTTGTTTTAATGATAATAAATAAACTATATCCATGATATTCATATACAATCTTTTGATTGTTTGAT
Organism: Macrotrachela quadricornifera; assembly: GCA_022393335.1. Taxonomy (NCBI): domain Eukaryota; kingdom Metazoa; phylum Rotifera; class Eurotatoria; order Philodinida; family Philodinidae; genus Macrotrachela; species Macrotrachela quadricornifera. The sequence continues at coordinate 888,207 of JAJEKB010021302.1, read as the reverse complement.
CAGTTGTTGATGATATTTGAGTTGATAATTTAATGAATAATCGAAGAAGAAATTGTAGAATTTCTTTATTAAGAGGAATATTATTACTTGTTTGAATTAAACTGAAAAAGAAAAGGAATGAATAATGTTAAACTTCATTTTTATTAAATCGAAATTAACCTGATGAATAGACGAAGAATGGAGATTTTTGCTTGATGTATTGGAATTAAAAGGAATAGATCGAAGAGAAGAGTGATTATTAGTTCTGAAAAGAAAATGGAAATATTAGTTTCAATTTCATTTTGATTCATTTGTAATTGATCAGTAATCATTTCCGAGAATAGATTGATAATTTTTAGAATAAAATCTAAATTCGATTCTTGTAATAACATTTGTTCATTGATAGTAATTGATTCATTTGTTAAATTTTTTATTAATAAAGATGAATTTTCAAGAAATTGAATTGTTTGAATAATAAAATATTTTTGTAATTCATAAAGAAATGGAGCATTTTTTTCAAATTGATAATTATTCATATTAATTTGTTTTATTTCATGTTTAACAATGAATTTAATAATTAAATTTATTCGATCATTATGTTGATTTGATCGTATATTTGAATATAAAGAATGATAATCTAATAATCGAATTAATTTAAGTATAAATGTATAATCACCAAATTTTTCCCATGGAAATAAATTTAATTGATCATTTGACCAAATTTCTAACATATTTAAAATCGTTTCACGTGAATAAATTGTTATAAGTCCATATTCACAAGCAAGACTTGAATTAAGATATTGTTTTTGTGTTAATGTTTTATGTGAATATTGTAAAGATTTATTCATTCGTTTTGATTGTATACTAATCTTATTATCTTGTTCTGGTTTAGTTAAATCAATAAGTTGATAAACTGAATCGATATCATTATTTGTCTTTGATTGATCTTGCATCCATGCATTGATACTACCTTTAATACCTAATCGACCAATAGTTTGATAAAACCATGTCAAATCTTCTTTATTCTCATTGTCTACAGTTGTTATTTGTAAATCATTCCAACAATTTAATATAAGTTCACTGATTACTGTTAGATCGTCATTCATAATTAGTATATTTAACTTTTCTCTATCAATCGATGATCCCAATTTAGATAAAATCTCTAAAATACGTATTCGTTGATTTTCCTGTTCTTTCTTTATCAATTCTTCTTTATGTTTACGAATGAGTGTATCGAGATATTGAAGATTTCTTGTATGATAATCTTCCATCATCGATTGAATCGATGATTCTTTGTATCCAATTGCTATTAAACTCGATGTAAGCATTGGTAAGGGTGATGCAATAAATGTGTCTAGAGTACAATCTGATGATTTCATGTACTTATCGATTTCAGTTATTGTGATCGGTTGATTTCGAAATGTAATTGATTTACATTGAATTCGAAGTGTTTCTTCACTAGTGGTATTCTTATTCAGATTGAGTTCTCGGAAGAGATCAATATGAGTAATTGTTGATCGAATTGATTCATAATCAACATTAACATCAAGTATTAAAATACTATTTTGATAGATTTTAATCATTTGTTCTTCGATATATATCAATAAACGAATATATTCGTTTAAGATTATTATTGTTTCACTTGTTTTCATTGTATCTCCATTGAAAAGACAAAGATGACCGGTATGTGTAAGATAGATACTTAATTTAGGAGTAAATATTACTAATGTTAATTGTTCATCATCGATAGGAAATTTCGGAATAGAAATATCAAGAATTAATGTAAATTGAGATGAATGTTGATTGAATGTATCTAAAACAAGATAAGTTTTATTACCAAATAATTGAATAGATGATTCATTAAATGTAAAATATTTTGTTCCATCAATATTATTTTCTTTTTTTTTATCTAACCATTGATTCTGCATAAATGTTTCTTTAAATGGAAGAAGTGATTTATTAGAAAATATTGTTTGATCTTTTGAGAATAGAAATGTATTAGCTTGTTGAGAATATTCTTTTTGTTTATGATAATCAATAGCTACATAAAAGAGACCATAGGTAAATAAACGTCGAATATGATCTTCGGAGAGAGCATATTTCCATAGACCAATATTTCGAATTTGAATATTACCATTTGGTAAAAGAAATAATGTTGATTTTGAATCTAATCCATCTTGAAATATTCGACATTTATCATTGATATAAACTTTTGTTTGTTGTTCTTTTTGATAGAAAATAATGGCAATGTGTATTTCCTCTATCTCATCATTAGATGGTATCGATATGGAAATCATCTCTTTTTCATTCAAATTTAATAGTAAAATATTTTGTTTGTTCTTCGTATTCTCTTTATCATCATCTGATGTCGTCGATGTAAATTTCAAATCAAAACTAATTGTCATTGATGATTCGAGAGTATTCAAAGGAAAAGCTAAACCACCAGAATTTTCTGTGATAATCAACCATTGATCATTGAGTGTAAATGTAGTTTCAAGATGTTTTTCATTAACAAAATCTCTTAGAAGAAATTCGGATTTAAAATAATCATCAACATTATCACCAATAAGATAAGCACTATAAGGATAAGCAACAATTGAATTTTCAATTTGAACTAATTTCGGTGTGAGTAAAGGTTTATATCCTGGTGGTAATGGACATTTATTCATATCTTCTGGACTTACGATGAATTCACAATGAAGATGGCTAAAATAATCAACATTAATACTTACACATGGAAAATAAGTTGTATTACATCCATGTGGTATCATATTACATTTATGTGTTGATAATTCTGGATTAGATTCATGTGAAAAAGCTGTACCTAAAAATTTTCCATTTAACCAATATTTTATTCGTGTATTTTCTCCATTAATTTCAATTCCACAACCACATACATCATTTTTTTTCCATCTAATATTTTCCGATGGAAATCCATAAGTACCATCATGAAAGAGACTATGTCTTGATCCATCATAAGACCAAGAATAGATATCATCACCGACTCCACGTCCTCCATGTGAATTAGGTTTAAATCCAGTCGTTGCCCAACCAATTTGAATAATACCACCGTCTGTTAATTTGACACAATAATACCATTTACCTTCACTAAGTTCGAGATTTTCAAAAGTAAATGTCGGAAAATCGCCTTTAATATAACTCATATTGCCATTGATTCGTCCATAAAATCGATGTTTATCTCCGCATTCTTCAAATACTTGTGCTGTGGCAATATCACGTGGTATGGGCACAATTGATATATCATCACTTCCAATTCTTCCTTGTTTATAAAATTCAATTTCAGTTTTAGATGCATTCATTTTCCATCCACCATATTTCAATGTAGTTATAGATAATGTATCAATAATTGATTGATCACGATTGATTATCACATCATTCCATATGATATATAATACATTTTGAGATGTTTCATTCTCTACAATTGTTTTCGAATAATCACATCGATTTAAACATAAATAGTATTGTTCTAGATGTTGTCTATTGAATAATCGCAAATTATTCGGTAATAAATATTTATTTCCTAAAGCTAATTGAGCAATGATAGATGCATAAGGTTTTTCCATGAAAATTTCAATAAGATTTTTATCATTTAATAATCGATAAAAGACCATAATAGCATAACGTTGTAATTGAATTAATGTGAAAGATGTTGTAGTTGAAATTTCTATTTGTAAGAGATATCCTAATATATCAAGAAATTCATGAAAATTAACAATTGAATCATTTCCATTAGATATTGAAAATAAATTCGGTGGTAAGACATCGATGTTTATGAAAAGTTTATTAACAGAAAACCAATCTGATTTATCCGATTGATTATATTGAACAAAATAGAGTTTAGCATCATCATTGTCTTGATCAAGAGCATTTGTATTAATTTCAGTAATTAAACCTAATTCATCTTCATCATCGGTATAAATTTTTACGATTGAACCTAAACCATACGGTTGAATATATCCACCTAATATATTCATTGCTGCAATAAAATAATTTAATTTATTTTTATTACTTATTTCAAGTAATTCTTCATTCTTTGGTATTGATATAATAGAATCGAATATTTTTTGTATTGCAATGGATCGCCAAATAGATTTAATTGACATTATTGTTCGATAGATATAAATCCATTCAGTAATAATTTCATTATTATTATCATTATTAACAATTGATATAAAGATTTCGTTAAAGAGATCTTTCATCATTATTGTTGATTGTCCATTTCTTTTTTCTGGTAGAAAACAAATTATATCACGTAAAATTTTCATAGCCAATAATTGTGTAGTTTGACAATGACTATGACGATAAATATCGAGTAATTGTTCAATAAATTCAATTGTAGAACAATATGATCGAATATGTTCATATATATGAACACATCGAAGTAGAAGAACTAAGAATTGATTCATACTTAGTTCGATTTCATTATTCATTACAGTCGTTGTTTGTTTAATAAACCATTGAAAAGAAGTATTCTTAAGAGAATTCGTATTTTCTTCAGTAGGAATAGACAAGACTTGTTTTAATTCTTTCAATTGATGAAAAATAATCGATTGAAAAACAAAATCTCGTTGTTGATATAATAATGGATTTACTGTTCCATGGATTTGTTCTTCACGAATATTATCACAAAGTTTATAAACAAATAATCGAAACCAAGTATATCCGAATAGTTTTGATTTTAATATAACTAAAGAATTTATTTTATCAATAAAATTTACATAAGTTTTACATAATGTTTGAATTAATTGATATTGATCAAGATAATAAAGATCGATAGATTGATAAGATAAATTTAATAGATGAAATATTGATTGTAATTGATGAGAAAGAATTCGATGAATAGAAGAATAATAACTATTAGCAATAGCTTCTTTTAATACATTATTTGATGCTTGAATATTTTCTGTATAAGTCCATTCTACTAGATCAATATGTCTTAAATTAGGTAAATAAATCGCAAGAATAGATAATGCTTGATTATAATCATCAATATTTAAGATTTTCGAAATAAATATTTCAATAAATCTATAGATAACAAGTCTAGTCATTGCTCGTTCATATTGTCGAGAAAGACATTGAAGTAGTTCATTAGATGATTCATATTTCTTATCTTCATAGATATAATTATCAATTAAATGATTAAGAATACGTTCAGGATTATGTTCTTGTTCGATAATTTGTTTTTTTGACATCATTAATTTTTTTAATCGAATACATGCACGCATAGAATTTTTTAATAAACGAATTATATTCTTTGCTTTTGTCCATCGAGATTCTTGACGTTTAAATCGTGATATTCGATTTTCTTCGAGATTTATTGTACTAGGTGTGCTCGGTTCTGAATGTTCATTAATAATAGGAATTAAATTATTCTCTTTAACAGATAATAGAAGAAATAATGCATTGCTTTTTATTTGTTTGAGTAATTCTTCACAATTTCCACCTTGTCCTTTTGTTTTTATAAAGATTGTTTGTACATGATTTGCATATTCAAATATTGTTAAAAGTTTTTCATGTGGTTTATCATGATTTGGTCGAAGTAATTCAGATTTTGCTAATTCAATTCGACGATAATGTTTAATATAAACAGCAAAAATAACTGCACATGCATCAGAAACATATTGTTCAATTGATTTTTGTATAAAACGTTGTTTAGTTTTCATATGAAATTTCATTTTTGAAATTAATTGACCACCTTCACCTTGATTATTATAAATTGACATGAGAAATTCATTATCAGATGATAATTGTTGATCAAATTTAAAATGACTATAAATAGATAAATTCGAATTAAATAAATTGATTAAATATGAATTATTTTCAATCACTATTGATTCACATCCATTCATAAATAGAAGAGAATTTAAATTATTCGAATATTTTATTTCTAATATATCTTTTGGTGAACTTATAATGAGATAAGAACTCATACGACCTAATAACCATGAAAGAAAATGTAAATAAGTTTTATTTTGTATGATATAATCAGCCAATAATGGTATTAATGTAATGAATATAGATTGAATAGAAAGAAAAGCAAAACCTGTTTCTTGTTCTGTCATTAAATATAAACCAATAAGAATATCATTGAATAAATCAGGAATTATCTGCTCGTTAGTAATGGAATTATTTAAAATTCGAATGAGATATTTAATTATAGCAGAAGATGTTATTGGAGGAGATGATTGATAATCTGTTTTCTTTTCGAAAATAGGTCCTAAACGAAAAAGTAATAATTCTTGAAATTTCGATAATATTTCTTCTGCTTGTTTAGATGAATTAAAATACATATCAATGAATGTATATAAAATAGTTAAAGCTGTTTCATCATCTTGTAAGAGTAATTCAATCCAATTAAGTAATGTTATTGTTTTAGATAATTCTAACCATAGATATTCAATAAGAATAGAATGTTTATTTTCAATAATAAATCGATGAATAAATGAAAGTTTAGTAATGAATGTTGTATTTTTTTCAAAAAGAAAGAGAAGACCTTTTGATGCTTCTTTACAGATGAGAATATTTCGAGGATTTTGATTATCTAAACAAGCAAGTTTAAATAAGAATTTAAACCATTGTGATAAATCTGTTTCGGTTGCAAAGATTTTTAAATCAAAATTGTCTTGTGATGATGAAGGAGAAGAAGATGTTAGAGCATTTTTAATTATACTATTTGTTTTTAATATATCTTGATCGATTGTTGATTTAAGTGTACATAGGAATCTTAAATGTGTAGTAAATAATCTTAAACATATGGTTAACATGTAATCAATTGTTGGATTTGATTGTTTTTCAAAGATGATGGTTAACTGTTGAATTAGATGAAATAATTGTTGAAATGTATTATGATCAAATTCGAAAAATAGTTTACTATCAATTGATGAATTATTAAATTGTTCATTAGAATGAATTTCATGATAGAAATCAATATGTGTTAAAATAATTGATGCAAGAAAATGTCCAGTAAATTTATTTTCATTTAATTCCATTAGTTTAGTTGTTGGAAAAACTCCAATAGATTTTAAATATTCAAATGGAATTGATGTTAAAAGTTTATCTGATTGGTCTAATTCATTAATTGTATCATTAAGACCATTATTTAATTGTATGAGAAGATTTCTTGCATCGTAAATTTCATCCATTTGAAATAATAATTTACTAATAATTGGTAAAATATCTTTGAATGAATTTTTAGCAATACCAAAAGATAAAAGAATTTTTGTTATTTGTTTTGTGATATTTAAATCTTTACGTAATGATAGATTAGTGAAGTAAATGATTAATGGTTCGAAAGATTTAGTAAGAGAAATATTGTTAGTTGAAGATGATAAACATTTCATTGGTAATTCTTCACATAATTCATTGGCTAATGTTATTATCTGTTGAACAATATTTGGATCATGTTTTTCTGCGGATTTAATAAGAATTAATAGGATGGATGTAACGGATTTTATAGCAAGAGAAGTTAATTGTTGTGTTCGATCTTCATCTTTATGTCCTGAAAATGTTTTTTTTAAATCAGATTGTAATTTTTGTTGTTTATTAAGCATATCTTCAACTTCATTAATTATCTTTTGAAAACTGCTAGCAAGATCTTTTTTGAAAATATTTTCAAAAAGTATCTTATAGATTTCTAAATTAATTGATTTATATTCAGTTGAATTTGTTAATTGTAAAAGATAATTTTGAATTTGTTTTGTATGAAATTTTTCCAAAGTTGATGTGGAATTTAGTACATTTAATAATGTTAAAATATCGTCTCGACCACAGCCATTGATAATAGTATCGGATGTCAATTCAGTAGAATCATTTTTAGTAATCGGAATGAATTTTTCATTAAATTGAGATAATTGTTGACCCATCTTTCGGTATGAGAACTATAAAAATAACAATTAGTTACGTTGATCGTTCGTTACAAACACACTAAAAAAGAATTTTTTCCTCGTTATATTAATAATACGAACAACTACGCTGCTGTGTGTTTATGAAGGACACAAATGCCGCAGATGTACATCTATGTAACTATCGGCTTTTTTCTGTTCTGTCAAAAAAAAAAAAAAAATTATTAAAAGACATTAGTTTATAATTTTATTCTTATTTATAAAAAAAAGTATTGAATTTGTTGTTTTAACAAATATTTACTAGGTTTATGTATCATCGGATGCGATGAAATACGATAATAACAAAAATTTTTTTTTTCTTTTTTACTTAAAAAAACTCACGTTAAATCCGATGGTTTAATCCTAATGTGAATATATCTTACATCGACTTAAAATGCATGTATTACCTGAAGAAAACTGAGTAAAAATGTGAGAGGCAAGTATTTTTTTGTTTACTTTTGACTTATTACTGTGATCGATGAGGCATCGTTTGCTTTTCGTCTGTCTCAATAAATATAGAGAATCAAACAATCAGATTGACGAACATGTACGTATTCTATTTTTCTTTCTTATTCAGAATGAGGATTATTTTGATTCGCGCTTTTTTCTTGAGGGGGAGTTTAAAGATTATTCAATAACCGTGAAAGAGATGTTCTATATTATTTGTGATAGGAAAACATACTGTCTGTATTGACATATCTTATGTGTTTAGATGGCATCATTAAATTATGATCTTACAACATTTTATATCTTGCATAGTCTACTAGTGAGTAGAATGCTCTGAAAATTCAGTTCAAAAAAATCTTTTCGACCCATAAATTCCTTAAATGTATTCATAAACCATATACAGATGAATTTTTAATTGCTTTGATTATTGGTTGATAAACGTTGATTAGAGTTATTTTGTTTTGGAATTCCTTCGTACCATTGGCCAAGAGATTATTGACTACAAAACAAGGAAGTCATCAAATATTTCGGGGGATTTCTTTCATGAAAGAATCTGTTCTTTATTACGTATGGATCGTTTCCGAACTTTAACATATTTGCATTGGAAATAGCTACTTTTTTTTCCGATATCAGTTGTTTTAAATCTTGCCGTGTATCTTTTTCACTAAACTATCAGCTCTTTTAAGAGCCATTATCTGACGTCTTCAGATAGGGAGCTATGCTTGTGGTGAACTGATCCGAATTTGTTAAATGGCCTTCGAGTAGAGAAATATTAAAAGACAAAAGTCTTTGCCAAGCACAATTTCGAGTGAGTACAAGAAGAGTTGAATGCTTACTCCGAACTGTCAACGCTTCTGCATATACAGTAAAACCTCTATTACTGAACACCCCTCCTTAATGATCAACCTGTCATACTGAACGGTCTCCGGTCCTCCCGAGCAATTTTTGCTGGTTTTGACCCCCTCCTTAATGAAATCCTCGCGATTCTGAATGTGAACACTTTTTTTATGGTCCCAGCTGTATAATTTCCCTCTGTAATGTGAACGGTATAGACGGCGCCGTTAGACTTTGAATTAACACAATGTATCTCATTGGCTAGTTTTGTGATTGGCTTGGAGAGAAATAGAGAAAAAAAAATCATTTTAAATTTCGCCTATACACAATTGAATTACGTCTTGTATGTTTATATGTTAATGTTAAATTATTAAACAAGTAACGCTCGTCTGCAGACTCGCTTAGCTCTTTCTCGTAGATAAACTGTTTTTGGATGGTAGATTTTTACTACAGTATTGCATATGTAAGTTCATTTCTAATTCAAATTACATATTCTTATTATATGTAGAACATCAGACGTTTTTTAAGAATTTTTTTATTGAGGATTAGATATTTCAGATGAGTAACATAATAGATCGGAAGATCCAAGTAATTACGTTAAAAAGGAAAAACAATAGGAAAAGAAAGCGATTATAGATATTATAGGAAATATCTGACACAATAAAAGTAAAGTGACAACTACAATGATTAACATAGATGTAAATAGAGAAAATGAATATAGATGACTAATTATTTTACGACAAACTCATATTATGATACACCTTATATACTTGCTATGACACTATACTCGTAGTAAAGTATCTATTTATACACGTTCAAAAAGCGAAAGAAGAACATTCTCGCTTTGTCTTTCTGTCAAGTTCATCTAGACGTTTCAGCTCGGCAACTTGAGCGGAAGTAGGTCGAACTTGTAGAACCTTCATATCGAAAGGTCGAAGAATGACTATGTCTTCCGCTCTCTTCACTCTACTGAGTGGTACATAAATCGATGCGACTTGCAATGTTCCAATTGGAACTTGAAGGTCGACTACGATTTTATTCATTGTGAGTCCTTGCGCCTTATAAGTAGTTATTGCGAAGGCAGGTACAATTGGCAGCTGTGTTCTTGTAACTTGGATCACTTGCGGAATTTTCCTTCCACCTTGCACTCGTTCGAACGGATGTCCGAAGAGTTGTTTAATGGGAACCGTAAATCGCTTTTTGATTAATGGAATAGGTATTAGTTTAGGACGAAGACCATCGAGATTTGTTTCTAATTGTGATGTACTAATTTCTACGAGCGCATATAATGGTTTTCGTATATATATGGTATTTGAGGGAAATACATCACTCTTCACCTTGAAAGCACCTGACTCCTCCTGATCATCGTATATGAGTTGTCGAAAAATACCTTGAGTGCCGTTTGAAAGTCCTAGTTCACAGGCAATGTTATCGGTGAGAAGCACAGGCATGTTTGGTACGAAGGGTAAGAGACCGGGGAGAAGCTCAGTCTTATTATCCGATAGATGGTTTTCAGTTAGTTTCTTTTGAAAATACGATTTGTCAATCATTTATTTCAATCTATAATCTATTTCTAGCACAAATAACCCTCAAAACATTTTTAAAAAGTAACATCGGATTCCTTGAACTCAATTACTGTTCGCCCAACCCTTATGAAAAATATTTTCTTCAAAAAGTAACCCTTTGTTCAAAAAACAGATCGGGAAAAAGTTTTAAAGCTAACATCGGATTTTGATTCTCAGTACCCGATTACTCTTTGGTCAAGTTTTATTAAAAATATTATTAATTAATTAATAATTAATTAATAATATTAATTAAAACTAACATTAAATTTGAATTCCCCGTACCCGATTACCCTTTGGTCAAGTTTTATTAAAAATATAGAGAAAATGTCTTTTTGACCTTTTGCGGACATACAAGCAAGTAAGCAAGCAAACAATTTATGTTTCTAAGGCTCATCTCTACGAGAAAGAGAACAATTTATATTTCTAAGACTCTTCTCTACGAGAAAGAGAATAATAATCAGCAATGATGTTCACCACCCACCACGATGAAATCATCATTTCGTGAAAAAACACGTATTTTCGATGTAAAATACCAAACCTCATCAATTCCTAACATCAATTGATCAATGCTGATACCATAAAAATTAGCA
>JAJEKB010021302.1:843736-876881 GCA_022393335.1 Macrotrachela quadricornifera | reverse complement strand
ACCAAACCTCACCAATTCCTAACATCAATTGATCAATGCTGATACCACATGATCACCGAACCGACTTCAGATTCGAAGTCCCCGCATGGAAAAACCTCTAAAAATGTCTTTTTCGAAAACTCGGTTTTCGATGTTTTTTTGACCCTGCGGACATACAAGCAAGCAAGCAAGCAAGCAAACAATTTATGTTTCTAAGACTCTTCTCTACGAGAAAGAGAATATGTCAACTCGTGATGAACTTTGTTTAGAACAAAAAATTAACCTTATAAAAGAGAAAGAAAATGGACTTTCTCATCGAGTATTAAGTGAAAAATTTCATATTTCAATTTGAGCTGTTTCAAATATTTTAAAAAGAAAATTAGAATACACAAATGATTACGAATTGAACAGAAATAAAAAATTAAAAAGAAAATTCAAAATGAATTTAATCAAGATATCAACACGGACGTCTATGACTGGTTCACTTTGCAGAGAACAAAGAATAAAACATGTGGTTTAAAGTAAAAAAAATTTTTTGTATGGTCCCCCTCCTATATGATCACCCCGTCATTATGAACGATTTTGAAAAGTCCCAGCGGTGTTCAGAATAGAGAGGTTTTACTGTACATTTAATTGAACATTGTCATGTCCAGTCATCACAGGTGAATATTGACCTGATGCAGCACTCAACAGATAGATTCAGTCAGACTGTTTGCTATGCCAAGAGTAGATAGAGTGTATGCTTTTGCTACTTATTCGACATGCAAAAGACCTTGAATTAATTGACTATCGACGGTTGTTGTTGCACCACTATAAGCATAGTTTTCAAAGACTATATCTTGTTTCCTGCTTTGCATTTTGTTAGTCTTTTCGACTAAGCAAGCAAAAGGATTCGTAACTAATGTACTTGTTTTTTGATCTGAGAAATATTAAACTGGAAATCTACATATATCCTTTTTGAAAAAAGATATCTAAACTGACTAAAACACATTTTAAACAAGTTAGATCATTTTATTCAAGATAATGACAAATGTTGATCGGAACTCGTCGTGTAATCACGAATGAGAACATCTGCTGTACTTTGAATAGACAATGTTCGCCACCGAACACTACGTGATGCAGAATAGAGGCTGTAACGTAAGATATGAATCGAATTTGTAATCTGGTTCGATATCGAATGAACTAGTACAGATTTTGCAACAGATCTTCTAGGTAGCTAAACAACGTTTGTTAGAACTATTCGAAAAAATGTAAGAAAGGCATTTCGCGAGAGCTGTAGACCGTTATGCATCGTCCTCAACAATTATCGATTTTTTGTGTTGACCTTCAAATATCTTTACATAATGATTACACAATAGCGAATGAGGAAAAGAACAAGCCAGAAATTGTTTTATATTACAATAGCACAAAGGATGATGGTGTTGATAGAATGAATCAGGTGGTTCAGACACAATTCGATAATATTGATGTATCTCATCTTTTTGTCATCTGGATATTTTCATGCATAAACTTATTTGTTTTATTTTACTTCATAATTTGTCTCTGGAGATCGAATAGTACCTATGAGTTTAATTAATTTTCTTTTCTTTATTTAGGTCGTTTTTTGAGCGAAAATGAGAAATAAGTATGCATGTATATAATCAATCAATATAACGAACAAAAGATAGACCGATCAAGTAAAGCATCGATGTGATACGTATGGATATAGGTAAAGAATCTCTATCGAATACAATCATTGATCCCTAATTCTATTGGAATTAGATTACAATCTTGGTCAATCTCATTCGGATCGACAACGGCATACAAGTAGTTGGATTAACTCTTACTCATTTACAATCTGAACCAGTTTCCACAACTACTATTACACAGCTTTCTCATGTTTGCCTCTGAGAGGGCGATCGAAAAATGATTACTCGCTGTTCATATTGTCAAATGTCCTGCTGTTCTAATCTTCATCAACTCATTTGTAGTTTCTGCTGCGAAAGATTTTTAAGATAAAGAAATTATAAAGGAACTTTTCAGAAATAAAACAAATATAACTAAATCAGTAATCAACTTGTTGTATTCTCTGATGCAAAATAGTTTTCTCTCGATCTGTACTATTTTCTCTTTGAACTTGGACAATTTTCCAAGGAGGAAAAAGCGGATCGTGGGATCGTCGGATTGTCTGTATCTCCGTATCGCGACTATATTTGCCGATACACGGAATCTGCTTTTCTCCCTTTGCTAGGAACAGTATTCGTTGATGGTTCTCATATAAAACAAAATTTAAGTAAGCGTCTATTACTAGTAACAATGCCAGCCCGTTTGGTCGACGTCTGGCGATGATATTTAAATTTCTTATCGCATAGTTATTCATTGCCAGCCCTGTAAAATTCAATATTGAAGAAAGAAAAAAAAACAGAAAAGATAATTTTTTTGATGTGTGCAAAAGACTCAGTGTATTTATGTGATTTTTCTTTGGGAAAAAAAGTAAAGGTAAAGATAAGAAAAAGAAAATATTTGTTATGTATATATACGATATAACTTTATTAATTGTTGCATAAAAGTAACCTAACTTATTTCCACAATTTACATTGAGACATTTTAGATTATTACGTTAATTATATTAATTCTTGTGAATTATTCGAGAAATATTAGTATTTCATTTGAAAATAAACTGCATTATTAATCAAATTTTTACAATCAAAACTTATTGGAATAGTTCTCTTATGACTAATAAATCATCTGAAATTCGTAATTATTTTAAATTAGACTTATTAATTGTACGATCATGTGTTTCACTTCGTCATTTGTTTAAAAATCGTTATCTATTATTTAACAATGGTCAAGTATGGGATGATTCGGCAACATGTGGAAATAATTATATAACTAATGTGATTGCAAAAAACAAGAAAATTAAGTTAACATCTGATCAAAAGATCGATGTTTCTAATGGAAATACTGATGAGTGGGATGTAACACTTTTAACTAATTTTCTATTATTTATTAAGCGTCCAACAACATTAAGCACAAGTGAAATACAACAACTTGATCAAGAAGATAAACTTGTGGAACAATTAAAAGATATTCGAAATAAATTAGTTCATAATGCAACAAAATCTGTTGATGATATACAATTTAATCAATTATGGACTGATATAGCAGCAATTCTGGTTGCACTTGGTGATGTTAATACAGAATTGGATAAATTAAAAGATGATAGTGTATTTGAATCACCTACACAACCAACAAATGAAGAAAATACGAAAGAAGCATTACGTTTAGATTCACTGGGTACACAAGCTCATAAAGATGGAAAGTATTCTGAAGCAATAATATTCTTTACTAAAGCAACAGTTTTATCAGATGTTTCAGATCATGATCGAGCCACTTTTTATTCGAATATGTCTGCGAGCCGTTTATCATTGCATGAACAACAAGAAACTTCTTCCATCAAATTTGAATCTATTGATGCAAAAGATGAACGATATCGTGCATTACAAGATGCTAAACAAGCAAGAAATCTTTGGTTAATATGGTGGAAAGGACATTATCGTGTTGGAAAAGCCTATGCTGCTTTAAATGAACATGAAAAAGCGATTAATTCATTTGAACGAGCATTTGTACTTGATCCTATGGAAAAGAAGATTCAAGAAGCATTAGATGATAGTCGAGAGATACTTAGTCAACAATCTCGATATGAACATCTAAATCCAAACTTGAGTCCAAAAACAATTCCTGAATATTTGAATGATCTAAAACAAAAATTTGGTGTAGAGCCGGAAGTGGCTCGAATAGGTCAGAGTTTAGGCGGATCAATATATCCACCAGGTGCTGATGTAATACTAGGACTTAGATATGTACATGGAGATATTGATATTAAACAAGATTATGCACAAGCTGCGAAATATTTTACTAAAGCAGCTTGTCAAGGCGATGCCGAAGGATTATGTAATTTAGCTTTATTAACCGACCGTGGCTTAGGTGTAGAAAAAGATCATGATATGGCTTTTAAACTATATAAACAAGCAGCTGCACAACCACTACAACATCCTGTTTTCAAAAATCAGAGAAATTTTGGCGTAGCTGAAGCTGAACATGCTTTAGGACTTAAATATGCTAATGGTATTAGTGTTCATAAGAATTTATCAATTGCTGCTCAATATTATCAACGTGCTATCGATCATGGTTTACCTCAGTCTGCCAACAATTTAGGTATAATGTATTTCAATGGTCTTGGTGTTGATAAAGATCTTGCAAAAGCTGAACAACTATTTCAATTGGCAGCGAAAAATGATTCGTCAGGTGCTATGTTGAGTTTAGCTAAGATTTTATTAGAGAGAAATGATTTTCAAATGTCAAAAATTTGGTTTGATCGAGCATGTGACGCAGGAAATATTATGGCTCAAAGTAATCGGTCTACGTTTGAAAAAGATTTAAAAACAAGACAACAACTCATTAATGATTCCTCGCCGGATATTTTACGTGTAATGGATAAAATTACAAATCTCATTGATTTTATGAATATAAATCCAACGTCATGTAGATTTTTTGATTCATCTGTTTATGATTATAATGTATTGCATGATCATGCTAATCGTGGTTCAAAAATAGCTGAAAGACTTTGTACTGCTTTAACACATTTTCAACAATCATTTAAAATATTTATGGAATCTGATATTTTGACAGAAGAACAAGAAAATACAATTGTTCATGAACTTTCACAATGTTATCGAATCGAACAGATAGTTGCTCAATTTCCTGGTGTGGAGATACGTCAAAAAATTGTAGCAATTGTCGATCGAGTACTTCATCGATGTTACGCACAATCAATTCATGCTAATTCACAACTTGATGAAGATGCGCGAATTTGTTATGCTACGTTGAATCTAGATTCATATGAATTAATTCTTAAATTTCTTGATTTGTGTAAACAAAAATATCCGAAATCAATTCATTTTTATGACTTAAGTGCTTCAGCCAATGGTTTTTTGAAACGATATGAAGCTGCTCTTTATGATACTAATAATGGATTAGAAATAGATCCAAATAATGATGAACTTTTATATTATAAAGCTGTTGCATTACGTTTGATGAATGGCCATAATGATGAAGCTATCGAAGCATATCGAAGATTTCTTCAAGTTGCACCTAATGATCATCGATTCATACCAGAATCATATTATGAAATGGCTACCTGTTACTTAAAACGTAAGATGTCTTCTGATGATAAAAATATTATCAAAAATTTATATAGACAAGGTGAAGAAGCAGAAAAATTACAATTACCATGTTTTTTACCTTACAAATCATCAAGTAAAACGCTTTTAAAATTTAAAATTTATAATGAATCTGTGCCAAATACAAAAACAATTCCTGATAATAATCCAAAACTACGTCTTACTGATCCTCATAGAATCGAAGTGATTACACATCATCGTGAATGGGAAAGTAAATTAGCAAAAGCTAGAAATACGAATACTATTACGATTCCTACTACTTATCAGCCAGCAGTTAAACAGCCAATAGCAAAGTCATTAGTTGGTTTGAAACCGATTACATTAAGAGAAATGAATCCAGCAAAGAATCATGTTTATAATGGATATGTTCTTGTTGGAACAATTATTGACAAACCATATTCATCAATTCCATCAATTCAACTTATAATTGAAGATGAAAATCTTGATTGTCAACGAATGTATATTTATGGTTTTCCCAAAGAACAAAGTGAATACTTAATTAATCAAGTTTACATCCATGGAAATAAAATGTATATTATTAATCCATATCTACGAATTGGAGCAAAAGATAGAAAACCATCAATTCGTGTTGATGATTATTCATCGATTATAATGCCAAATGAATCTGAACGAATAATCAATATGTGTCGATGTTGTGGACAAGCAAATTCACCTCATATTTGCAGTAAATGTAAACAAGCTTATTATTGTAGTAAAGAATGTCAAATTATGGATTGGAAGTTATATAAACATAAACTTATATGTCAAATCAAACAAACATCGTATACAAATATATTCTCATCAAGAATTAACAGTTTTAAGAAATAAAACATTTTTGTATTTAAACTAGAAACATTCACTGTACCAACAAATACGTCGCTTTTACATGAAATCACTCTTACCTAATATCCTTTATATGTGGTAATCCACATTGTTGTATTGTGTACGTATCTCCATAGCTTTCACCTGCATTAATATTATGTTTTATTTTCATTGCTAGTAAGTTAATCAATTAAAAGCAAAAGTTATAAAAAATGTTAATACTACTAAATGATTGCTGCCATTATCTAATCTTGTATCTTTTCTGAAAGCACTCGTTGTTAGAAATGTAAGTGAGGTATCAATCACGTAGTTAAATTGATTTTGAAACATTCTTTTTCCATTACCAATCGTCGACCCAGATGGCTACGGCAATATCGAGTTTCGTGTCATAATTGAAATCATCAGTCGGATATATCATTTGACCTTAGAATGTAATATTCACATGTAACGAATACTTGATCTGAAGAGCAACAGTAATTGAAAGAAATCTACATGTGTTCAACTAAAAATATGATATCAAAAGAAAGATTCTCTATATGATCCACTAATACTTTGATGTCTTTATCGGCAGTACAAGTGAATGAAACGATCATCTATGATAAACAGATTCGACAAACAAATATAATACATCCACGTTTGAATTTATTGAATTGTATGTTCGAATACAACGAAATCGCATAATACAACATCGATCTATTCTTTTCTTACAGATTTCAGTTGAAAAGATGATACTATTGCTTGATTGTTGCTGCCTAACTCTCTCATAGCAGCCAGTACAGCGTCCTCGTACATTATATGATCAGATCCGACGTTTTCTTCGAACTTGTAATCGGCGAGTTTGCGCTTCGAATGACTTGTTAATTGCTATCTTGGACCAACTTGATTGGCGGCATGCCATGCAGTAAAGATCGGACAAGACTTTCACGAAACTCCAAAATGGTCACTTTGTTTTCCGTGTTATCGATAATTTCTCCGTCAGAACCATCACATTCAAAGCACATTGTATCAAAATCCTCATCCAGAAAACTCACTTTACTAAGTGAGCTAGCGTTATCTTCTGTTATAGAGAGAAAATAATAAGGAAAGAAAAAGCTGGAAACTTCATATAGATATTCCCAACACTTAAATATCCTCTCGAAGTATATACTTCGGTTGAACGAGGTCGGAAAACAGGCAAAAAATGTTTCTCAATATCTTACCGTATTTTGTTACGTAAATTTCAACAAGATCGAGTCAGTATATCAAGAGATAAACCTAAAATAAGTTTCAAACTGTTCTTCTACACAATGAGTCAAAAAACAATTTTTCAAAAAATTTCACAGGCTTTCTATAAGATAATAAAATGTAGATTCAAGCTCTATTTTAATTATCTGATTACTTAAATCAGGGTCTTTCTTTTACAGGATGCATTCAATTAGATTTTATGCAATTGTAATCTTTATCGATTAATAAGATTATAATTGATTTTGATCTGATTATCATTCAAAAAATTATGTTTTCTTGACAAAATCAAAATAATATATTCAACACGAAAAATAATCTTGATTTTTGTTTTATTATTTTTTACCAGATTAATAAAGATATCAAAAGAAAGACGTCAAAGGAAAAAAAAAGAGAATCAATAACAAATAATGAAGAGTTATTGTCATCAAGTAACATCTATTGATGCTAAGAGAAGCTAGTGCCATCTTCATTAACCTAAATAAGCTGCACAACCTCCACCATTGCTGTTGTCTATCACCACAGGTTTGTAAATTATCGCACATGAGCTCGAGAAGTGAGATTCTGACAACTGTTTTTGGTTAATATTGTCACCATAGTTTGAGTTATATGTCATTTTCCAGCGAGCAGCTGTTTCTCGATAAAAGTCTTCCAATTTTTTTTCTTCGATTGAATCATCATGATCAAGTAGAAAACCACATAAAGGCAAAGTAACTTCTCTATAAGTTAAAGGATATCGCATGTGTGTATGCCATATGAAATCAATTTCAAATGTTGGTACGATGATTGTGTTCTTTTTAGCTAATTTCAGAAATGACACATAATTTTGTACATTTGCTTCAAATGATGGAAAATCTTCACTAATAAGGTCTAACGATTGCTGTTTATAGAGATCATGGTTTTGGAACTTATCGAGAAACTTACGTTGACGAATGATAGCTTTCGCCAAGTCTATTGATGGAACTAATGCTGATTTATTACCTATTGATTTGTTTCTGGAAATAAAATCCCTTGTTTTATGTGAGGGCATCGTGAAATTCACAACTTTCTTATCGACCAAATAACTGCCTGGTAATTGTTTTATGCAATCGTTAAAATAGGCAATCGGATGAAGACGGTGTACATGCCAAATCCAATCCAGTTCCCACGAAAGTTTTGATTGCTGTTCTAAAGTTGACATGCTGTTAGTCGCCATACGTTCACAATATTCTTTAATAAAATAGTTTAATGTTTCTCCTTCTTTCGTCATTTCTGGATGAGCAATTACTTGACGAAGTAATAGTGCATGATCTATCAAAGCCTTGTATGATATATCAAAATGCATATGACCACTTGTGCGAATCATCGCCGCCAGTTGTAAGGGTGCCAATTGTGCATTACCCATCTCTTATCAATGGTACAAGAATTTCACTAATAATTTCCGAAACAGCTTGACTAATATCTAAAATTTATTAACACAGATCTGCATAGGAAAATTCACTGGAATCTATAGATAAATGAAACAATATGTCTCGATATCATGTTAGTAAATGCCATAGACTGTTAAACTTCTTGCAATGAATATCATACTCACATACGACAAATCTATTCAGACGCAATCTCAATGAACGCGTAATTTGCTGTAGGGTAAGAGAGTTGCATGAAGAAAAAAGTCCAAATCCAAGAACATTTGGATGGTGTAAGGCAAAGCTATTCTAAGGGATGTAAACATTATGCGACTGAAAGCTAACTTTTTTAGTACTTTATGCTTCTCGAGCTAGTCCTACGCGCATTCCAGTTGTTTCAATTAGAAAGAGATGTAACGATAAAAGTAGGAAAATAAATGAATTTGGGGTGAGTTTGTGTTAATTTTCAACTGAATGCATTCTTCTTAGAAATATTGAAAACTTGTGTACTTCATAACTATCTTATTCTACAATGTGGATATAAAATCGTTTAGATAAAACAAGTATAGAATAAAAAATGCATCTAAAGCTATATCTGAATGCAATTGTGCATATGGGGAAATTACCAACTTGTACTGAGTCAAGGTAGGAAGAACACAATGTCGCAATAAAAATACACATCATATGTACACAGAGAAGAGAAAAGACAAATGTGACTCGCATCATGATTTCATTTTGACTAAGGAGATCATCAAATGGCTTTGCTAATTCTGCATTCATTAAGTTATAATAAACTAATGTTGGTACTTTTTCAGTTAATCTAAAATTGCTCAACTATTTCGAACTAAGCTATATTGTGAATATGTCCTTCTAATGAATCTGTCAGATGACTAAAGTAGAAAATGAGCTGGGTAACAGTGATGATTTATTATGAGGCAATATACATCATCGTGTGACAATAATAAGCAATATTATTCACCAGAGCGGAAAAAGTGATGCAATGTATGTTGATGTATAGATCAGTGACGCAATCTAACACAAGCAAAAAAAAGTGTTTTCTTCATACATACATCAGGAAATCGACATTCTCTTATCAATGTTGCACCATCTATATATATATGAATAATGATAAAAAATAGTATTGAAAAAATAGTTGCGGTGTAGAATTTAATTCTCTATGGAATGGTATCTAATTAATGTATTGGACATATTTTGAAAGTAGAAAATTTCGCCACTGATGCTATGGCATGCCGTCAAATAATGTATAATTTCTTTTTCTGAGTGTATTCTAGTTACTACATTGATCAACTAGGGACGCAACACATATAAACGATGGATCTAAATATGACTAGTAGATGAATGATTGAATACTCAACCATATGATATAGATTTCATTCTTCAGACATACTTTGAAAGAGAAAACAAAATCTTTTATCAATATAATATTATGGCGGTATATGACTTCAACTTGCTAGTCTCAACGCTTGCTATTCAACAGTCAATCTGTGTGGAACGTATCCGAACTATCGTTTCTCTGAAAAATCATAGAAAAAGTTCCTACATAGAACATAAAATATCACTCATTTGTTTATTTCAATTTATTGATATTGTAATCGATAGTCCTGAGAGGAACATTTGTTTCATGATAAATAACAGAAGCAAATAGTATACCTTTGCTTCAAAAATATAATATTGATTTATAATGGTCTTGTAAATCACTAGATGACGTCATGATTAAATGTATATATATATCGGTAAGAAAATAAATGACACAGGTATAGTCGATGTGTAGTACAGCTAACGAACATATATTCCTGGAAAAATAAATTTCGTAATTGTTTCTTAAGACAACAAAATCGTTACATAAAAAATTAATTTTGTGCACATGTTTTTTGGTGATAACTGTATATAAATGTATTAAAATTAAATAGATACGTTTTGATAAAATCGTAGCAATATTAATTGTTTGCAAAAAAATTACCGTATAGTCGTGATTAATTGTATTTTGTATTATTGACTATTGTCTCACTCTCAAAAAATATCAATAGAAAGAACGTGAAGCATCCTCGTTGAAGTATCCATCCTCATCGATGCAGCGTCCACCAAGTAATCGGCTCGGAGATATCATCATTCCCATTAATGTATTAAATAATTCCTCCTCCTTTTTCATCGGTGATCGTGACGCACTATTATAAGGAGAAGGACGACCGTATGTTTGTGCTGGTGGCTCTGACCTGGAAACTGGTCGTGTTTCCGATGAAACTAGAAGAAATATATAAAGATATAATTAGTATATATTTCAGTAAATTTTGAAGAATCACAATGTTTTCTAGAACAATTGAAATCATGTAGCGTTTATTTAACGAATAAAATGCGCGATATGCACAAAAGGTTGTTATTTACCTGTAGGCTGTTCATACAAACATATACTTTTGTGTCTCAAACTGCAAGTTATATATGGAATTTGAGTTGGCTTCGATTCCTCCATCACTCCATTAGTAAAATCAGTTAACATCATTCAAATATCTTCATTAGGTTTTGAAATATGTTTAAGAATATGTTTTGTAAATAGACCATTTGTCTCTCCTTTCTTTTCATCATCTGCTGTAGTTCCAGGTGCACAAGCAAATGCAATTATCGATCCAGCATTTATAATCATTGATCCAAAATGTGTAGGCATTGTTCTAAATCTTCCTGAATAATCATTCTGTTCGTCTCCGTCATGCCGTATTAAGTTTTCATTGCGTAAATGATACATTCGACAACAATCTAAGAAAAAGATTGTGACAAATGGATATCGATCAGTTATATTTCTAAGTAAATGTTGTGCATTGATCGCATGATATACTAGGTCGGACCCACGCAATGCAAACTTTATTCTACCAGCATCTATAACATCATCGGATGGAATCAAGTAGTTTTGATCCTATCAGTAAATTGAAGAAAAGACTATTTTTAAAAATTCAATTTAATTTCCATACCTCCCATTGTTTTCCATGTCCCGCGAAATAAAAGAGAACCATATCTCCAACTTGTATTGAATTTTGAAATTCAATTATAATTTCATGCATTTCCTTGTATGTTAAATTTAGTTGTGGTCTATTTCTGTGAATAATAAAGCCAATGCTTTGGAGTGCAGATGACATTTTGTTTGCATCATTTCTTGCGTTAGATATATTTGCTCCGTTACTATAATTATCAATGCCAATTACAAGCGCCAGTTTACGTCGTACACTATTTACTGAACCAAATGTTGTGTTGGACATTATTAGAGAGATTATGATCCTTTTTTTTTTATATCAAAAGTCAATATAATTCTTTTGCGTGTAACATTAGTTTAAAACACACGATTTTTGGTTTAAATGGATTTTACAATATAAATTGAGCATGATAGGGAATTCACGGGAATGTTTCTAGAGATTTTGGACTAGGAAATATGAATGTGATCGATGATGAATGCATGATAAATTATTTACAGAACAGAATCACATTAGGTTACTAAGTTGTTTGAAGAGTGTGGGTCTACCAAGCATAAAAACGCTTCAAAATTGAAAATTCAAAGTTTTCAAATTATCTAACAGCTTCTATTGTAATTGTCTCAGTTTTCTATGAACCAAGAGCTGATTACCGGTTCTTTTATCACATTTCCTATTCACATGTTCATCTACACTCAACATTACACAAACGTTAATGTAGATGCATGACAATTTATCTTTATTTTCGTTTAAAAAAATAAAGTAAAAATAAAGTGTTACCCCTTAATCTGATCTTATTGTTGAAATTAAACTACTTAATACACACAGGAAAAAGGTTTTGAAGTATAATGAAGCGCACATCTTACGCGTAGAATTATTGACTTTTTTGTTACTTGTATGTTTCATTTGTAGCGATCACAGCCTGAAATGTTCTTCCAGTAAAGTATAAACTATGATCTATGATTATATTATTCATCTTTCATCTATGAACATATATTTTCTCCACTTTGGTTTTTTCCCACTGATCGCTTGTAGCTGTATACATAACAACGCACGAACTTTTGTATGTTCTTTTATTGCTTTATACACAAACTTTATTTTCTTTTCTTCTTCGTATTGCATTCTCTTTTGTCCCGTTTTTTCCCGCTTTGTACTTTTTTTTAATGAATATATTGATTGAGTTGAAGACATAAAACATAAAATACATATAAAGGGCATAGTAGTGTGCTACATTCTTTTTATTTGTTGGAATTTTATTTCAATGACTCTCTTTGCTTTACAAAATATGAATTTACGATAATATGACGTGAGTATGGCTGTCTATGTAAATAGAAAAATGAAGAGTATAGTTTACGAACGCTTATCTTTACTCCTTAAGTCAATTTTCTCGGTAAGTTATAAGACGCAGGTAGATGAATACAAACCAGTGAATATTTTGTTCATTCCACAACACTCATACATATGCTGATATCCACACCAATCATTAGTGAACCATTTTCATTTAATGGATTCGTTAGAGAGCTCGAGTCCGCGCTTTTTTTTGGTTCAGATATAGATTTGAATCTACACTTAGACAGCACTGAGCGTTTATAACTTCAGTCAGAAAATATTTTCATCTTGACTACCCGCTGAATAATACGTCTGACAGCCTAAAATTTTGCATGATCCTCCAAAAGTGTCGATAGAGCGGCGTATAATGCTGCTATATCATGACTGGACTAGAATAAGTCACCTGTTGTTGCGATCGGTAGAACCAGAATCATTATACCTCTAACGTAGGTAAAACTCAAGGGTATATAGCTCAGGCTTATATAAAGAGTTAATACGAAATTTCAGTACCTCAATCTACTAGAATTAAAACATCGTTACTACAAAAGATACATTGAGCGAATTTTACCCTTACGTTTGTGGGAAGGTATGGGGGATAGTGATGGTATTTATAGACATTTTAGTATTGAAAACTTTCATTTACTGTTTCTTTGTAGATTTATTATGAAGATCTATATAACAACTATTACGGGAGTGAGTCGAAAATATAGCTTTATAATCGAATCTTCTATGACAATAAAACAATTGAAACAACTTTTTCTTGAGAAAACAAATGATACGAGAGATATTCAAGCTATATCTTTTATGTTGAATGATGAAATGCTTGATGATGATTACAAAACAGTATCAAGTTATGCTATAACAGATAACTCCATATTGCAAGTAGTTGACTTAAATACAACAGCTCGTGGTGATTTTTCT
Source organism: Macrotrachela quadricornifera (assembly GCA_022393335.1). Lineage (NCBI taxonomy): Eukaryota > Metazoa > Rotifera > Eurotatoria > Philodinida > Philodinidae > Macrotrachela > Macrotrachela quadricornifera. The sequence continues at coordinate 863,027 of JAJEKB010021302.1, read as the reverse complement.
TCTTTGGGATTGAAATTTGTTGATATTAGCGATAATAAAGGCTTAAAAAAAGTGGATTGGTCAAAAACAGCTTCACCCTGGCGTATTAGCACATCTGGTCTATGTCTTGGGGGAATATGTGCTAATAGTCAATGTAAAGCTTATGGACGACGCGTTGTTATGCTAATTGATTATGGAACTTTTGATATACTCACTGATTCAGATGAAACTACAACTAAATGTCCTATATGTAGCAAATACATCGAACCAATAACATGCTCTTTTAATAATTGTTGGTGGAGATATCGAGGAATTAAACAAGTTGTAAATGGTGCACCACCTAGAAAATGTTCAAGTGAATGGCAACGAGCTGATAATGCTTATCATTATTTTGATGAATCTCAAAGTGGAATAGCCTCATGGAAACAACTAATTGTTGAAGCTGTTGAAAACAGACCTTATGAATAAATTTTTTTTATTAAACTGTTAATGAATTATGTTCTATCAAATAGTCGATTATTTTAATTTGTATGTTTCTTATTTGATCAATAAAAATAAACTAAATTTCAAACAAGCGTGTATTATAATGAACCTTTAGAGAGTTGTATAGTATAGTTACTTCTATACAATGTATATCTTTAATTTATTGAAATTGGTCATTATGTCATTAACAAAATCCTTAAACAGCGTAAATGAAAGTTAGCAACTTGAATCTAAATACTATGTTTAGGTTGCAGAAATAAAAATCAGAGTGCATAAAAGCAAATGTAATATATATTCACATACATAAACCTTCAAAATTATTTATATTGTAACAAAATAGCTATTTAATCTATTCATGATGATATAGGACATACTGTATACTGAAGTCAACGAGTGATCTGGAATAAATAACTGCAATCTACATTTCATATAAGAACCTCTAAATGTGTTTTATTAGAATGTCAACATATATCATAAAATTTAATGTAGAAAGGTCTACAATTCTCGTATCAAGCTTATTTTGATTGTATAATTTGTTTAAATAGTAGGAAAACTCTGTATGGTCTAGGGGTGGCACTTTACATTTACTTTACTAGTAACTAGTAACTTTTAAGTTACTAAGTTACTAGTAACTAGTAACTTTTTAAGTTACTTAGTTACTAGTAACTAGTAACTTTTTAAGTTACCAGTTACTAGTAACTAGTAACTTTTTAAGTTACCAGTTACTAGTAACTAGTAACTTTTAAGTTACTAAGTTACTAGTAACTAAGTAACTTTTTAAGTTACAAGTTACTAGTAACTTAGTAACTTTAAGTTACTAGTTACTAGTAACTAAGTAACTTAAAAGTTACTTAGTTACTAGTAACTTAGTAACTAAAGTAGTTACTTTACTTAGTTACTTTTTTTAAAAGTAAAGTAAATGTGCCACCCCTAGTATGGTCAATTTTTTATCTATTTATGAATATTTAAATGTATCTGAGACGAAAGATTAATCTATTCAATCATCACTCATTCAAATACGTACCTTCGTAAAAAGGTGTGATAGACATAATGAAGCAGTAAATGTATTTTATCTCAGAAATGAATCAAAGTATAAATTAGACATAATACTGACTTCTATCGAATATTTTAGATGAGCTAGATCTCTTTTCTTTATTGTTATTAGAAAGATGGTTCCTTTTTTTTGCATCTTTTTCAATCAGCTGTAATAACAACTATAACGTGTTTCACATGAAACTGATCCAAAAGTAAAAATAATTAGTTTATGAAAACATGTTGCTACTATAATGCTTTAGAAAGGCCGACAATCAACTTGCCCAAACATAACAGTGTTATCATTTTAACATACTATTTTTCAATTATTTCGAGCATTTTAGGAGCTATAAAGTTCGTTCAAGCATCATTCGATACATCTCGTCACGCTTTTATTTATGTTATAGGAATGAATAGTTCTCGTCGAGCTATCGAGCCTCTGCAAAACTTTTTAATTACGTAATGGAGTGTCATATAAAGGACTCTAAATTTAATGTTCGCCCTTAAATCATGACTTCCTGTCAAAGTCGCTGCTCAAATAAAGCATCGCAATGGCAAAAAAATTTGTTATAACTCTTTTTCTTCACATAAATTCTGCATCAAAAGGTATGTCTCTTTGGATTTCTTTGAAAAAATTTCTTGCTTACAAAATTCAACATACGATTTTTCAAAAGTTTAAAAGGCGGTGTTCGATGCTGAAGTCTATGTATCTAGTAACTCATACAGATTTATCGAAGTCGAAAAAAAGTTTTTTTTCAAAACTTGTTCCGTGGAGTGTCGCGTTATGTGAACAAACCGAGCTGCCAGTACTATTTATACCAAGTTCAATTATTTCTAACAATCTATTAAAAGATTTTTTGAATTCTGCTTCTAAATAAGTGTTAACTATCGTGGGTGCCGCATGAACTAATCATATTTCATTTGTTTTAAAAAATTTAACAAATTTTATTTCATTCATGTCAGTTGCGTTCTAGCACTACAAGTGACACAATATGGATTTATTTTAGATAGGTTAATCATAAGTCATTTGATGCTAGCTATCTTATTGAAGATAAGCTATCAAAGACTATTGTTCATATAGACAGATTTTAATCAAAATCTTGTTTAGTATATTCTTGAGTTTAGACTTTATATCATCCCATGTTAATAATTATATGACAGCCAGAGCCTTCAATATAATGTCATATTCATCATATTCGTCGACTTGAGTAAATCATTTTTTGGTTTGTTACAAAATTTTTATGAAGATGTGAAAACTAGAGGATTGCATCATAAGAAGTAGAACTTATGAAATACATCTATACTCGTCATTGTTCAACAACCGTATTGTGACATAATACTTTTCAACAGTTTTTTTTCTTGAATTTCGTTCTCGTTTTGCACTCATTGACAATAACTCTGTTAATGGATAGATGACTGAAGTATCTTTATCTTTAGAAACGAGGAAACTATGATTATTTCTGTAGTGTATTGACATTCACTATTGTTATTTTCTGTTTCTTTATTTTCGTTCTGTCTTGGCAATACGCCAAATGTATTCATATACATTACGTATTGTTTTCTTGCGTTCTATCATCTTTTCTTTAATCTCATCTTATTTAGTTATTGTTGATCAAGGTCAAATAACTTTTATAAATGACCTTAATATTACTTCCTATTGCGTAATAATATTATCTATTACGTAGTAATATTATCTGTATGCGCTATATATATATATTGTTTGTTTTTCCATAAACAACGTTATTACGTATTCACTTCAATACGTGACAATTTCATTTCGCATAAACTTTTCAAGAAGGTAAAATACAAATACTTTCAATTGAAACATTTACTTATAAATAATTAATTATGAATATTTATTATCATTAAAATCATATGAACAGACACTGTTAGCAAGGATAAAATTGACAATTCATACTTTGTATTAATTCATGATTCAATTTTCATTGATAATTCTAGTCCTTGTGCCAACTCAAGATTGTTACGAGTTTTCGTAATTATTTCGTGATCTGCAGGCAATGCTGCCTCATAAATGGCCAATGCTCGTGTATAGAAATCAATAGCACTAGGTAAATTATCTCGATGACGATTGACAACTCCCATATTATTGAAACTATCAGCAAGATCAATCCGACTAGTATCTTCATTAGCTATACGTAACGCATATGCTTGTTCGAAATATTCAAAACCATCATCAATTCGCCCGGCATCACACAGTAGATATCCAATATCGTTGATATTCGTAGCAATATCAGGGTGAGTAGATAACTGACACTGTCGGCGTATTGCCAATGCCTCCTGATATAGGGATAGCGCTACATCGAATTCCTCCATGTTATGATGGACAACGGCTAAATTGTGAATACAATCAGCTACATCTGGATGAACGGTCGGCAGACCAACTTTTTTATACATAGCGAGAGCGAGTCGGTGATTTTCTAGTGAGCGTTCGAGTTCACCAAGCTCACGGAAAACGATGCCTATGTTATTGTATGCACCCGCAATATCGATGTGATCAGCAGGTCGAAATTCTTTTAGGATCGACAGTGACTCAAGTAAATAAGTTAGAGCTTGTTCATGATTACCACACTAGAAAAATAAGTATAATTTATCATCTTCGTCACTAACCGCTTTTTAGGTAGAGGATACACTTTCAACAATTAGATTTCTCTTACCTGTGAAAACACGGATGCCATATTATCGAGCGTTGTGGCTAGCTCTTGACGTCGTGGTGGATTAGCCTGTTGTAATAGAGATCGTGCTTGATCGTAGTGGTGAAGAGCTTCAGGAAAATTCTGTTGTTTGTTATAAACAAAACCAAGGTTATGATTTAAACTTGCCTTGTCTTCCTCACTGGTCTCAAGCAGGTGCATAAAGTGTCTATGAGCTTTGTCATATTCACCCATAAAACAAAGAAGACGTCCGAACATCATTACCAAGCTGAACTCAGGCATCTCAGCACGCTGCCGTGCTAAATACTTATCAACAAGTTCTCGACCTTCACTACTGGCTGATAAATGAATGCATGTCAATGAATCACTTTCATCAATGATCTTCATTAGATAAAACAAGATCGATGACTTTTCATACGAGGAAATGCGACATTCGCACTTACTTTCTCGATACGAAACACTGTTGAAAGATCAAAGAGTACTTCTTTCTCTTCTTCGAATTGACTGACATGGGCGATGTCTGCAAAAACCAGCGCCGGATGTTTTTCAGGATCGACTTCAATATCGAATATAACATTTTTAGCAAATTTTAGAGCCATTTCTCTGTCACGACTCGTCGCACAAAAGCCATTCATGGCAACAAGTTTGTGAAGATTATTTCGAAGTCGATCAATTTCTTTGGTAGATAATATTTGACCGCGATAGACGTGAAAGGGTGGTGCATGCGGATGATTGTGACGATATTTTGTGCACCTAAATTAAATTGAAAAATATATCATTCTCAACTCTTCCTGTTCGTTCTCTCATTCTATTAGTCTGTTGACACTATTAAACTCTATTATATTCGTACCGGTCAACCAAATCTGAGCAGAGATGAGAAATAAAATAGCGATACTTGATTAATGCATCGATATCCTTTGTTCGTAAAGCAACATTGATCGGTTGATGAATGGAGGCATCTTTTGAATACAAATAAACAGCCATTTCCTTACAATCATAGAATTCTTCGAATTCATCGACTTTTTTCAGTTGTACTGAATTATCAACATGAAACAGACGTAACTGTTTGATCATCTCCTGTTTGGCAGATGCCTCGTCATGATCATTGGTTATAGAATGTTCATAATGAGGAAGTTCAATGAGAACATCTTTCAGTAATGCGAGCCAGAGAAATGAAGCTGACTCACGGCTTAGATCTTTTGTTGATGTTTGTCCATCAAAATCGATAAAATTCAATTGATTATCGGTCATTTTGAGTAAAAAAATGAATTTCAAGTGATCAGTATGGTGTCTGTGCTTCCCTTGCCTTGTTTGCACAAACTTCTTCTTTGTATGTGTTATTTTGATTTTTTTCTTCTTTTCGTGTTATAAATATCATACTACAAGTTGATACTTTATCCTTTATTTCGTGCTTGTTCTCATACAAGTATTAAATCGAATGAATTCATCGACTGATAAGGAATGAATGTGAAAGCAAGAAAAAGAAAGAATGTGAATGAAAACAAAAGCGCAGAATAACTAAGAGATATTCAAAGACGTGTGCATCTAAACAAAGGCATAGATATGATGGTGTGGTACCACATCCCTGTAACATATTATCATAAAAAAACAGAAGTTGGAAAAAAGAATAAGAATCAATGTTGTTGACATTTACGGCATAGTCATCATTCTTCCTTCGCTTTTTATTTTGCGATATATTTGCGTAACCGTTCTTTTTTCTTTTCTAATCCTATCGTTGTTAAAGCATATAGATCAAGTGCGAATGAGACGTACAGTTACTAGATATTCTATTTTCATAGTAGCATGAAAATAGTATTTACCGGATGAGCTAAAAGGAAGGAAACATAGTATTTTTTCCGATAGTTATCTGATACATCGTTGGTTAGGTTTCATATTTATATCACATATACTAGGTGGAATAAGTAAAAGATGCAGCATATGAATGATATCTAAATGTAGTAATTAGTCCAAAAACATACAAATAGATACTGACTGAAAAGAAGGAAACACTTATGAATTTCAACAAAACTGTTATAAGCAGTTTCGACAAACAAAATAACACATAGAAAACTATATCTATGTGTAGTCTTTTATTATTAAGTTTTTTCACAAAAATTGTTCAATATGTGTATCTTTTAAGTCTTTACAAAGTCAAAGTTTCTCGGGTACTGACTGAGAAGCTCTTCGGCAAAATTTCAATGGTAAGCTTTGTATTTCGGTGGTTATAGAATGTTTTAGTGTCTGGAGATTTTGAGGTTGTGTCGCACACACATGGTTTTTGATCATAGTTCATAGAAAGAAATTAGTTGGTGTGAGACCTGTAGGGAGTGCGGGGCAATCAGTTGACCTATGGTGACCAATTCACCGATCAGGAAATGGTTTGTTCAGAAAATGTCGGGCAGATTGTGCGTGATGAGCTAGAGCTCCGTTGTGCATGTATAACATTTCTTTTAAGTCCATTTTTCCTGCAACTGCGAAAACAATAAGTTTTTGGAGCATCTCGAGACAGATGTTTGCAGCAATATTATAATGAAATAAGAAAGGTCTGATGACATCTTCAACCCAAATTGCAGTCTATAATATTGATACCGAGGTATACATTTCTTGAGTAATGATGACATGTGGATTTCCTACGACTTAATAAACGCAGTTGTGTCGATTGACATGGTTTCTAAGCTTGAAAATGGCTTCATCGGTCCAAGCAATTGGATAAAGCAAGGAAGAGTCGTCAGCTAACAAGTCGAGGAAGATGTCGACAAATTCACAATATCTGTCAGGATCATTTTCGTTCAAGTCATGCAGTAATTGAGGATGATACGACTTCAACGCCAACTTCTTCATCATTCATCGAATTTTTGTACAATGCTTTAAATGTTTTTTGACGTTGGAGGAGTTCGATCGGAATGATTTTGAAATCAACGAGCAACTCCAGCTGCATTTTGATAAATGGCGTAACATTTCACAATTTCAATTTTTTCAGATGACGACAAACGAAAATTTTACTCCGGTGAAGAAAAATATGAAAAAAAGTTAGAAATACGTAAATAACGGTAGTCGACGAAACTCAGCTGAATGTCATTGATTAATATTCATTGCAACATAAGAAAAATATAAGTTTGTTAATACTTATCATTAGACGAATGTGAGAAATTCATATAGACTTATATTAATATCTCAATGATTTAATAGTTTAACTCATTATTCGAACTTGATTATTACTAAGACATAAATGGACAATGAAAACAATCCATCTAAATCAATATTAATCGAGATATTATGGAAATTCATATCTGAACATTTTTATATACTTGAACTTTTGCAAAAACTTATTCTCTTATTGATCACTTATTAATCTTGTCATTATTAACATATTGGAAAAAAAGACATTTGCTTCAGAAATTTATCCAGTCTTATTTATATAGAATTTGTTAAAGTGATGAAAGAATGAAAAGAATTTAAAAGAAAAGAAAAAAGATCGTAGATCGGATATAAATGAAGAATAGCAAATCTTCATTCCTTCATATATCTCCATCTTCTGATCCACTATTTTTTTGTGCTTTCATCACTTTGACAGATATCCATATGATTTACATATGGTAAAAGTCGAATGAAATAATAATAATATTAAATTTACTTTGTCTGCCGAAAACATTATTCAAATAAATTTTCATAAAAATTAATGACTTTCTTAACTAGAAAACAAGAAGAGTATATAGGGTGGGATAAGAATATCATTCAAATAATAACAAAACAATGAACGTAAATATTGATGTTGAACTAAAAATGAAGTTATCTGGCGAAGAGCTCCGAGTGCTTCTATTTCATGAATTTCGTTTGGATCACAAACCAAAGGAAGCAACAAGCAATGGATGTACTCTCCATCCATACAGCCCAACGTTAGTTCAACCAGTTAAAGAATGGTAACTTCGATCTCGATGATTTATCTCATTTCTGAAAACTACTAGAAAAGGATATGGATGTCCCACAACAGTTTATAGAAAAAGATCTTAGATTGACTACACGGTGTTCAACAAACCGACTTAGATGCTCTCATCGTATAGTGGAAACACATCTGGATAAATTAGACAAAATGTAGAAATATGGAGTTTGGATACCACATCAGACCTGACAGAGAGTTGACGCTTGTATAGAATTAAAGACGTCTCATCGCAACTATCAATGGATCCGCAATCTTATTACCGGCGATAAAAAGTGGGTGTTATATATTAATCATGTGCTGAAGTGACAGTAGCTAGAAGTTTAGCAACATCCAAAAATGTTTCTCATCCAAAGAAGATTACGCTGAGCGTTTGGTGGAAAGTAAAAGGAATTATTCATTGGAAACTTCTTTCAATTTGCTCTAATATCAATACTGATCTCTATTGTCAACAGTTAGACCGAGTTGCAGCAAAACTCAAGGGAAAATAAGATAGAATTTATTTTTTTACATCATAACACCAAACCATGCATTGCAAAGTCAATGTTTCGAGTGCTTCTTAGACTAATAAACAACAAATAGAAGTGTTATTGGCTATATTTGATCTAACTCTTAACTCAAAGCAGATCACACAAGAAATACATGTAACTATGCAAAGTTTCATCCTTTACTAGTTCACTGCCATTCAGGAAACCATCATTCAATATATTACTCTTTTCCACAGATATCTTGATAATTTGATATCTCGGAAATAAAAGTACAAGGACACGAATCCTTTTCAGATTTTTCATATCTCATTGAGGTCTACCTATCGCCAAAAGATGAGTCCTAAAGAGCTTAAATACTTGGTGATATGTTCTTTCGCAAGTATATATTTTCACTGGAATCTCACTCTTTCAATGAGTGATAAGAAAACTAGTGAAATCGCACATTAAGATAAAGTTTTAAAAAAGTAACATGTTTGCCATTGAACTATGTGGTGAAGATGATAAGAATATTATAAAAAGTAGAAGAGATGTTGTGTTATAAGACATTTCTTTTATATAAAATATGTTTTGAAAGCAAACACAAAATAAAAAAAACTTCTCTCATTAAAATCTAATGTAATTTTGTTCATTTTATAATTTTATATAAAGTACTTTGAATGTTCTATTGAATAATGTAAACATATAATACAGACTTCTTTACTACGTGATGTAATTCCTATAGTGAGAACAATAAAATATTGTTGACAAAATCTATTCTTGATAATACATGATGGTACAGTATTATAAAACAAGATCTAAAATTAGAGCACTTTTTATTTATGATATGTTCTCCATTTATTGTACACAGTATATAAAATGATGGATAAGAACTATTTTAAATAGTTTTATTAATCAAATATTTATTGATTTTCATAAATTAATTGTACAAAAAAAAGAAGAAACTAATAATTAAATTTTATGCTAAAATTTCAAAAAAATTGTTCAATTAATTTTTGAAGAATCTTTCAGAGTTGAATGTAATTTTGCTTGCTTGATAAACTATATTAGCATTATTAACTGTATTACATCCTGGTAATTGACAACCAAGAACAGCAATATCAATATCTGCTGTTCTATTATTTAAAGCAAAAATTTTAAAACGTTCAACATAATTATCACGAAATTCTTCAACTTCACATGTTGCACAATCATATTGAGCACGTGATGTTTGTTGAGCAACTTCAACTGTACATCAATGACATCGTCGAAGATCTGGTGGAGGACAACGAAATGTTGTATTATGAAAATATACACAATCAGCTGTTCTTGGATCAAATGAAGGTACAATTTTAAGTATAGGAGCTATTTCTTGTTGAAATTGATCTTCAACAGTAAGTGAACTAAGAAGTTTTTGTAAACCTTCTGGACCATTACATTTATCACTTGAATCACATTCATAATTTACTTCACGACCTGATGATAATGTTTGATCATTACGTTCCATACCCTTGATAATTCTTACTCAAACCATATCGCGTGAAGGAGCTGTTATTTCATTTCCTGATCGACCATGAAATTCCAAAAAATCGATGTCCAACAGAGTGATGCTTCAATTACAGTACAATCAGATGGAAGCTTTGGTATTGTTGTATTTGTCATTGTATAATTCAATCGAATACCTTCACGACAAACATGGCATTGTAATGAAGAGATCAATACAGGCCCAGTCGATAAAAATAGAAATGCAATTGTTACAAACATTATCATAATAACACTTTTATGAAAATAAATATGTAATGTTAAAGCTTTTATATTTTTCACTTTTATATATACATATCAACAATAAACAATATATATTCTCCCAAAGTATTTTTACATTTCGTCTTGTGATAGAAAAACACACACACAATTTATAGATACGAAATCTCATAAGAAGAAAAAAGAAATATTTATTTAGTATATGGTCAATCTTGTTATTATCTAAAACTAAAATATAGGTTATATTAAGTTCTATAAAACAAGTAACGTCGTTCGTTCGAGAACGCACTCAGCTCTTTATCATAGAAATGGTGTATTCGACCTACTAGCAAACTATTTACTTTGATTAATCAACTTTTATAGAAAAAATAATAACAATTGAATAATTAATTAATTAATTACTATGTATTTAATAAAAATTAATCTCAGACTCTGATTCCTTACCCTCAATTGCCCTTTGGTCATGTTTTATCCCAGGCGAGCAAAAGACTAGTCTAGAATCCCCTGGTGTCCTTAATGCACATCCTGACTATGTAGTTGTTAAGCATCAATGTTTTTGTCATGTCTAATCATTTTCGCAAATCAAATTAGTCTTAGACTAGACCTGAAGTCCGTCCAAAATGTATGTATATCAATCAATCATCAATAAAATATTCAACAAAGATTCAAAATATTTTATTAAAATAAATAAAAAAAATGATTTTGTATTTATTTTCGAAATCGAATATTTCACATCAATTATCATTCATTCAATTTTTTTCTATGAAAATACTTCAGATGAAAGACAATACATACATTGAACATTTATTTCAACTAATTCATCATCAACAGCAGAAAATCAATTTGATTAAAATTGATAAAAAAAAACGAGACGATGTATTTTGGTATTCTTTCATGTATTTCTTCATTGTAATGAATAAAATTTATCGTCTAGTTTCTTTTGAGAAGATTTCTTAGTTATCTTTTTGTTTAAATAAAAGAGAAATAAAAAAATTAAAATACGAATATAGAAAATGAAAATAAATTTGAAAGGTTGTTTAAATGAACGAATAATATGATTTAGACTGTAATACATTGCTAAAGATAAATTTGTCGAATAATAATAAATGTATCTAAAGTGGTATATTGTTGTTTCGATTTAAATTGTACAATATGGTTTGTTTTAATGACTATGAAATCGGTATTACTGATAATGAATCAGATGCTCGACAATGCGCTCAATTAATTGCTGAAGAATATGCTGTACATAATCCTCTTGCGACTTTTAGTCAATTAACAGCGGAAGATTTATTTGAGAAATGATTATGGCCATCAATGTTAATCCTTTACCCCCCCTCCCTTGGTCACTGGAGTGACCATTTTTGGAACAATCGAAAAAAAAGAACGAGACATTGAATCCAAAAACTTTAGGAACAGTTCTTGTAGCGGACTGTCTAAGCTATCGATTGATGAAAAAGAAAAATTTTTTTCGTTGCTCTGCTTAGGAAAAAGATGAGCCAGAAAACAGATAATTTTGAAAAAGACAGAAAAAGTTCGCTTTATAAGAAAATATCTTTTCTTGGCCAACAGGAAAGATACAAGTTGAGAACGTATTAGATAATATATGTTAGCCATGTAGAGTACTACTAGTATCAACGCTTAAAAAGAATTTTTCAATAACTGGGTAGGGAAAAAACGATCAGATATAAAATGGTCACTCCAGTGACCATTGGGGGTGCACGACATAAAAAATTGATTTTTGCACAAATATCGTTTTTGCCATATATGTAACACTGGCTAGTGTATATGTTATAATTGTTGACAAAAGTGCATAATAAAATAAAAAATTGATTTTGTTTATAAATATGAGCGTTATTTCCTATTATTAGTCATGAGCTAGACGATCTCAGTCCCAATTTGAGGTTCAAAACTGCGTTCTTGCAGGACCAAAACAAAGTCCGAACCAGCTACCTACTGTCTAAATGCGAATCTAACATGTGTTTGTGAAGAGCAGTCGTTTGCAGCCTCACTTCTGGTCTCACAATGAACGTTTGGCGCTGGGATTGGGACTGAGACCGTCTCATCGATGTCTATTAATGAAAAATTACGCTTGTATTCATCAATAACATCAATTATTTGCAAAAAAGAAGCTATCTGTCCGCCAGATCAAACACGTCCTATCTCTCTTCTTGATTCGTTTTTAAAAGTATTAGAAAAACTATTTCTTAATCGGTTCCTACAAGTACTTAATGATCGTGGAATACTACCTGATAATCAATCTGGGTTCAGATCAGGTTTTCGACTTCAGACGCGAGTACTGTTATTAATAGAACAGATAGCTTCGTACATGTCCAATTGTTCTCCAGTTGCAACAGTATTCATAGACTTCAAGTCTGCCTTTGACCAGCTATGGTTCGAGGGTTGTTTAGGCAAACTGACTCGTATGGGCATTCCACAGAGTTATGTGAATTGGATTAGAGCCTGGCTGGAGGGACGTCGTGGCACGATTGAAATACAGGAGCAGAGATCCAAATGGTTTTCTATACATCGTGGTGGTCCACAAGGATCTAGCCTGACGCCATCGTTATTCATAACTTATCATAGTGACATGTCAGAATTCTTGCCGAAGGCAATGTCGTTCTTTTTTGCTGACGATGTGGCTGCAGAAGTAGCGGGAAAAATAGGGGAACAATTTACGGTTCAATGTATTGACTTGGAACGAAGACTAAAAAAGCTGTTCGAATATCTGGAATTTTACGCAATTCTATCAGTTCAACCGATTAACTACTCAAAGACTGTTGTAATGTTCTCTGCTCTAGCAGTTAACTATCCGAATCCGATGCCAGTGCTACGCTGTGGCAATGTTGAAGTCAACTGGGTATCGTCCTTTAAGTATCTGGGCTACTGGTTGACAACCAAGTTGGGATGGGGCAATGTCATACAAAAATCGTGTATGCGAATCCGTCAACAAATGGGCCTGGTTAACTCAATACGCTTTGCAGGTATTACATCATCTTCCTTGCGACGTGCCTTATTTTCTACATTTGTACTACCATTCTTCACTTGGTTGTTTGCTCTCTACCCCCTGTTTACCAACTGTCAACAATCAAATTTAAATCATTTCTATTATACATGTCTTAAACGTGTAATGCGTTGTTGTCACTGGAATGACTTCTTTTTTGCATCTGCTTATAATGAACCATCGTTGGATGACCTATGTTTCCGATACTGGACTAAATATTGCAAAAAACTAAACTCATCTGTAGACGGACGTCTCTTAGTTGAACAAATGTTATTAAACAACCACAGGGCTCGATGGATCGAACGTGAGATTAGGATACGATGGATGTGGCCTTCACAACGTTACAACTTTCACCTCGATGTGTTTTCAACAGCCCTAGATTGGTTAGCACAACACGGCACAACTGATTCTGTCGTTCCACTAGATAAGGATGATTTTCGCTGCTTGGCGGAACATCCAGATACCTTCTAGTATCGCAGACTTTCCAAGTCACCATTAAGGGATGTGATACTTTTTTACATCGCACTTGAACAATTGCTTTTGCGAGATTTAGGTTGCAGCTTTTGATTGTTCCTTTTTCCTTCTTATCTCTATTTCTTTTTTCTTTATTGTGTTTTTTATCCCTACTTTTTATATTGCTTACGAGTATCTCGAAGATACACCGTCCCTTTAGGACCGTAAGGGTCATAGGGAGTATGATTGCAAATAAAAAAAAAAAAAAAAAAACATCAATTATTTGCTTATATATGAGCTGTTGTAAATAGATATAACATATCCGTCAATAAGTGTTGCTTATATAACAAAAACAGTATAAGCGCAAAAATCAATTTTTCATGTCGTCCCCCCCCCCAATGGTCACTGGAGTGACCAAACCGATCTGGCCCAGAGATAGAGCGGCCAGTCGATCTGTCCATATCAGTGGTATATTGGAAGGACTACTACTTTATACGAGTCGTTACTTTATTCGTAGCTCTTCTAGAACCGCTATGGGGGGTAAAGGGTTAAAAGCATAATGGCCTAAGTACGGCTATTTGCAAAGGTACCATGTAGAAGTGGCACTTAAATTTTATAAGTTAAAGTAAATTTCCATTATGAAAAGAATTATCTTAAAAGTTCATAAAACTGAATAAAACTTTATAATACAACTCCTAATCATTCATGCAATGGGGGATGGGATCATTCATAGGTCATCAAGTACTGTATATTGGGGGCACCCTTGGGTCATCAACTACCATGTATTGGGGGTATCCTTGAATCATCTATATGGGTGGCACTTAAAACTCTAAACTCTAATTAAAGTCCAAATTTTACAGATGGTAAGGACTATCTTCCATCTTCAAGCTTTATAGTATCGAAGTATCTATTGAGAGTTACTGATAGCTGGACCCGCTTTTCTATTAGTCGAAAAGCTGACCAATCAGATGTCAGCAAATTTCAACTCGCTTATTTCATGGATAATCGTGGGAGATTCTATGAGGACTTTTGTAGAGCACCTTTGATAACTTCATATTGGCCCGAAGAACCCTATAATGCGTCCCTATCTTCATGGAGAAAAGACTCCTCGAAATCTGATTGGCTGAAACCGTTTTGTAACAGCCAATCAGATTCAGAGGCGTCTTTTCTCTATGAAGATATCGACAAAACATAGAGATGCCCAGGCCAAATTGAGGGTATCAAAGGTGCTCTACAAAAGTCATCATAGAATCTCCCACGATTATCCATGAAATAAGCGAGTTATAATTTGCTGCTATCTGATTGGCTGTTATAAAAGAGTTTCAGCCAATCAGATTTCGAGGAGTCTTTTCTCCATGAAGATAAGGACGCATTAAAGGGTTCTTCGGGCCAATTTGAAGTTATCAAAGGTGCTCTACAAAAGTCCTCATAGAATCTCCCACGATCATCCATGAAATAAGCGAGCTACAATTTCCTGCCATCTGAATGGCCCGTTTTTCGACTAGTAGAAGAGCGAACGCAGCGAGTAGTAATCTACGATAGATACTTAGTTACTAGTAAAGTAAATTAATAGTGCTATCCCTAAGTTGAGGACTTAAGGGTACCCGCATAGTATAGTACTTAGAGACCTAAGGATACCCTTATAATAAATGACTTAAAGACGTAAGGGTGCTCTCCAATGTTGGACTTTAGGACTTAAGGATACCTACCTATTATAGAACTTGAGGACTTGAGCGTACCATCATAATATAGGACTTGAGGATCTAATGGCATCCTCCTAATACGATTATTTAATACTATGTCAACATATCCACTTTAATTTTAATTGGTAAAGTTAAAGTAACATCCCTAGCACCGGCCACCATTGCATCCCTATCTATGTATGTTAGTATTTATTTCAATCCTTTTCCATACGCAATGGCGGATGTCTTAGCTCAAATTGCTATTCTTGCTGTTGGTATAGCAGCAGAGAATGGTCTAGTTAAACTTGGTTCATCATTTGTGCATAAAATGAGATCGGTTTTTCGTTTGAGAGATGCACCGTATGATCAAAGTATACAAGCATATTATCAACCTACAAATCAATCAACTTATCCTTATTATCAACCAACTCAAGATTATTATCGTTAATATTCATATAAGGACTATTGTTTTATTCTATTAAATAAAAACAAGTGGCAAAATATCTTTTAAGAAGTAACATATCGAGTTTAGATCCTTTTCTTGAATTTAGGAGGACAATGAGCATTGATATATTTTTAATAGTTTTAAAATACGTTCTTAATTATAATATAATGGATAAATATCCCAAATATCAATCTACGCAAGACCGAGATCGTTAGCTGATTATGTTGAAAAAATCTAAACATTTTTCTGACAGAATATTCAATAAATTTTTTGTTCAAAATCTTACAAGATTCTACTTTAAACAAAATTAAAAATCATACATTGGTGGCTTCAATCTCAGATTTATCATCCTAAGATAATAAGTATTTTTTATTTAAAAAATCTTATGCTGTGTTCTTTCTTTTAGACGGATGAAAACACGAGACACAGTCTATATATACAACAACAGTTTTTTTTTAATTTGATTTCTTGTTTTATTTAATTAGAAATTTCTGTGTTTGAGACAAATTAAAATAAAAAAAAACAAATTAATAACGTAGCATTTCGACTTATGAAAATAATTCAATACAATTTTGTTTTTTTAAGTATATTCTTTCGAATATAAGTTTCATTAAATGATCATATTTAAACTTGACTTCGTCGTAAATAAATTTCATTATTTCTGTGCTCAATAGTGTAATTCGGACGTAAGTTTCTCATAGTGATGATTTTTTTAAAATTTTCGATTGTCTCTTTGCGTAGTTCAGATATACGAATACATAATAAACATAAATTTGGAATACATGTCACATTTTCGACAAAGATAAATCGTAGAATTGACTCTGAAATCATATCATTCAAACAAGCTACTTCCAAATGTTGCATTCGTGAACAAAGACCAATAAGAAATTTAATTTCTGAAAATTCATTTAATTGTTGAACGTTTAATTTAATAATATTATTATTCTCTAATACATGACAAAGAGTTTTTATTTCACGATTAGATAAACTTTCTGGTGGTATTAACATAAAAGATTGAATGGACAAAGAAATAAGATTAGGTAATGAACGTATCCATTCAACTAATGTATTATTTGGAATTTTATTATACTTGATACTCATGGCACGAATTGCTGATACTAATGAAACAGGTCGAATCTTGTCGAAAAATGATTCAGGAGTTGTTGTATCTGGAGGATCAAAAATAAACAACGTATTACATAGCATTGAAGAAACAAAAGATTCATGTTGTACAGAAAAATTGTGATTAATGTCATTTATAATATATCTATTATTTGTTTTATAATTATGAAAATCAGTACATAGATTACTAAAATATCAAACAGAAAAAATATTTTCAACAATGATTAATTTCGATATACCTGCATGATGATACTTCATAGACAATAGAATCAGTAAAATAACCGCTTCTTTTGATAAAACAATGCAAAAGCCATTGTTTTTCAATCCAAAATGTCGAAGTAAATCGTTTCAACTGTTCATAATTAGGTGTAACTTCTTTAATATTATATATAGTTTCTTGAACTGTAAGTTTAAAGGTATGCAAATAAGGAATATGATGTACGATTAGTGATTCCCATCGATCAGCATTTAGATAATCGATATTACTGAGTCCAATTAATTTCAGTAGTCGAAGTTGAGAACATATTGGTTTAATGAATATTTCAAATAGATCAAATCCCAAAAGAATAGGACCCATATCCAAATGAGTCAAGTTGTATAATACCATTGGTTGTATACGTGGAATATCCCGATATGCTCTTAAAGGGCGTGTACAAATTAAATGAGATAATCGTGGTGTATATGACAGAATAGTAATGAGATCATGTATAAAATATACATAATTAATAACTAAATATTCAATTGAACTAAATTGAGATGGATTAGAATTTAATGAACACATATTTATATGAGTGATACTAGATGAAAATTTATTATATTTCAATTTAGGTAAATTGAATATTAATTGATAGATATGACCAATATCTGCTGAATGTTCACTTAGATACATAGTTAAATAAAACAGACGAGGCAATTGAGATAAACTTTGAAGATGTAAAATAAGATGATCGGTTTGTATACCAGTAATAGTAAGTGATTCAAGACAATTGAATGTAGGATCGATAGGTAACCATGTTGAAATTGGAGACATGTCATGTGTACTATTAAAATGAAGTGATATTATTTGATGTTTACTTGGAATAATAACATTCTTTGAATAATATTCCAAAACAGATTTTGAATTAGAATTAAGAATTATTTTCAATCGAAATGATGGATTAGTTAGAAGATATTGAAAACGAATATTAAGACTTGAAAATGCATCATATAGTGAACAACCTTCAAGATATTCGAACATTTCTAAGATGATTTCATTTGAAAGATTTTCAATACAATTGATGGAAGATCTATATAATAAAAGATATAAATAAAATGTAAAAAAAAGTTTCTTACTTTTCTCGACTCTGAAGTTTGCTCGTGTTTTCATTTAACGACATGGGATGATTTAATTGTCCGTTGATATTTTTTATATTTTTTAAAAAAATAAGTAAATACTACTGCTTCCTTTCACCTTTAATACAAAAACATGTGGATGTGTTTTCGTTGCTCACGTTTTCATAAAAAGAAACAGAACAGAATACAAAGTCAATATCAATATGTTTTATTACACGTTTTTATTTTTTCATTCCTATGAAAATTTCTGAATAACTTATCCGTTTGCATTCTTTTTTAAAATACTTTAGGTAACATTTTGCAAAAATTTGATAAAATTGTAATGCAAAAAATATAAATCGAATTTTCGGTGACCGGACAGAATGTCGCAAGACAAATCGTCGCGGACAAATCGTTGCAAAAAAATCGTCGTGCGGACAAACCGTTGCACAGACAAATCGTCGCATGGACAAATAGTCGCAAGGACAAATCGCTGCAATAATAAAATACAATATTTCTAAACGCTACATTGTTATTTCTCCGAAAATGTTTTTCTGAAGTAAAGTATAAATGAACAAAAAAGTCATTTGTTTCCTGCTATAAAGTAACTTGAAAGAACTGAAGCCGACGGTGCTACTAATTAAGTTTTGTCCATGCAACGATGTGTCCGTGCAACGATTTGTCCATGTGACGTTTTGTCCCTGCAACGATGTGTCCGTGCAACGATTTGTCCATGCGACGTTTTGTCCCCGACGAAATGTCTGTGACGATTTGTCCGCAATGATATGTCCGCGACGTTTTGTCCTGCAGCGAATTGTCTTGCAACGATTTGCCCACGACGATTTGTCTTGCGACATTCTGTCCTAGCGCCAAATAATTTGTTGAAATTCTACTAAAACGACGCTGTTTTTATGGTCAAGCAAAGTGAGCTCCAAATTTTAAACTCCAC
>JAJEKB010021302.1:806388-838736 GCA_022393335.1 Macrotrachela quadricornifera | reverse complement strand
TCCGGCCGAGCGGCATAGCGGCATAGCGGCATAGCGGCATAGCGGCACAACGGTTGAACGGCAGAGCGGCTTAGGAACGGCAGGGCGGTACAGCGGCTGAACGACAGAGCGGCCGAGCGGCTAAACGGCTGAGCGGCCGGCCGACCGGCTTGAATTTTGAAACGCTCCCTTAGTAAATTTTATTATCTGTTACTCTTGCCACATAAATATCATCGCCGATCATATATCTTGACTTTTAGCGTGAACATCCGTGACCAAGTTTCTTAATAAAATATTTATAGTTAGTAACCAGATAATAATTAATTACTAATAAATCGATAAAAATTCACTTCATATTCAGATTCCTCACCCTCTCTATTACTTATTTGTTAATTTTTATGCAAAAACTTAATAATGAATAATCATTTGATGATTAATTATTAAAAAATGACCTCACATTCAAATTCCCGCCTTCAATTATCTTTTGCTCAACTTTTATGGAAAAAATCCCTTTTATTATCACATTATTCTTAGACCAATCAGTGAAATACGAGCATACAAGTAAGCAAGCAAACAATTTATTTCTGTTAGACTCTTTTCTACGAGAATAAAAATCGAAAAAAATTTTTAAAAAATTGTTAACTGCTGTGAAAAAATTTTTTTTTGGAAAATCATGAAAAACTAATTGTACCATTGAATTCCTGAACCCAAAAAACCTCTGATCAAACTTCATAAGGAAAAAATCGCCCATATCTGCAACATTTTGCTTTCTATAGCGAGAGATTAAGCATTCAGATCAAATAACTCTTAATGAAAAATATTGTTTTATGAAAAGTCGTAAAATGTTCTTTCAATAATCATCGTTTGATTGTTCCTGAGGAAAAATACCCTTGGCTTCCATAGCTTTCAGTACTCGTTGCCAGATTTCTTTGCTTGCAGCATTATTTTCATCACCTATTTCGATCGGGTTCGATCTCATATCGAGTATTTTAAGAGTATTGTTGTTTTTCAAGAAGGCTAAAATAACTGTTTCACTTTCTGTAGTAATACAATTACTATTCAAGTCAAGTACTGTCAATTGTCGAGGAAAATTTTCAAATAGACGAGCGAGTGTACGATCACCAATATGATTTTTATGTAAAACGAGTTCACGTAATGTAGGCACTTTGGCCAATGCCGACACCAATGTTACTCCGACTTCATCATTGATTCTATTTCCATATTCACTGAGATGAAACTTCACAAGACTTCGACTTTTCTTCAATGCCGAAATAATGAAATTCAAACCTTCAGTGCTAATTTCGTTCTCTGAGAGATTGATATCACTAAGTGTATGGTTATTTTCCATACCTAGTGCTATATCACGGCTACCTTCGTTATTGATTTGAGTGCACTGCAAATTGAGTTTTGTTAGAGTATCATTTTTTGCTAAAGCTTCCCCTAAAGCTGTAGCACCTTGGTTGCCAATTGAATTCCAACTAAGATCGAGTTCTTTCAGTGTTCTATTTGTGGTTAAAATATGAGCGATATGACGAACACCTTGTTCACCAATATCGTTCGCACCGAGATTAAGCTTCGTTATACTCGTATTCTTCTCCAATGCACCAGCAAGATATTCGGCTGCGTGATCGTCACACTCATTTGCATGTAAGCTAAGTTCTTTAAGCGTATTGTTTTTTTCAATCGTTTTTGAAAGCTCCCATGCACTTTGGGGACCAAACCGATTATTGTCAAGAACTAGTTTTGTAATAGTAGTATTTATCTCAAGCATCGAAGCAAGATACTGTGTACCTTTGTAACCAATAGAGTTACCGAAGAGATTAATTTCTTCTACTGTATTGTTTCTTTTGAGTGCTTCGGAAAGAAGACGTGTTCCTTCTTGTTGAAAATCATTATGTTGAAGATTGAGTTTGATCACATTGCCTAGACCACCTTCTACTAACTGATGTCCATATATTTCACTGTAATAATATAATCGAAGTGTGACTGTGGTAATTTTGCTGTTTATTTTTAATGCCTTAAAGATTAAAATTAGTCCATTATCAGCAATTTCTACACTGGTTTCTAAACTGAGTGTGGTTAAACTCTGATTCTTTTCGAGTCCACGTGCAAGATGATCGGCTGTTGCGTTACTAAAATTGCTGAATTGGACTTTGAGAATTTTCAAGTTATCAAACATAGCAAGTGCTGAAAAGCAGACGGCAGCAGATTTTTCCTTGATCATGTCACATATTAGCTCAAGTTCAATCAAACCAAAACTTGGTAAACCACTAGTTAGACATTGCATTCCAATGGGAGATAATTGATCGATAACTATACTTAAAGAAGTCCATCTTATTGGCTTTTTCATTAATTCTTCACAGAAATCAGCTATATCGCCATCTCGAAGAACTATCCTAGTTAAAAGGAGTTTATTTCTGTTGGACGCTTGGTCAAGTTCATTTTTAAGAGGTTGATCGAGTATGAGCTTACAGTATTTTTGACAATCACCCGCAGTCTTTCGTAATTCTTCTCTCCAATTCAAACCATCGTTTAGCCTCTGTGACGTGAGATTCATCTTTGTCAGAGTTCGGTTAAACTTAAGGAAATTTGTTAGACATAATAGACTTTCTTCAGTGATACCACAATAGCTTATATCCAAACTAGATAAAGTTTCTGGAAGTGACTTGAGTAAAATTTCACAACCTTCATTTCCAATACATGCATATGCTAAGTTAAGTTCTTCAACTACTGTACTTGGTAAACAGCGCGCTAATTGTATGGTACCTTCTGTTCCAATGTCTTCATTATTTGATAAATCTAAATTTTTTATTGTGCGATTATTCATCAAAGCATTTGAAAGCATATACATCATACCAGCATCAAGAATATTGCAAGTTAAATGGAGATCTTCCACTGTACTATTATTTTTTAGTCCAGCAAAAATATAAGCCTCAGGACGTTGTTCAATAGGAAGAGCAAAATGCACATTATCGCTATCATCTTCAACACCGATTAGTTCTAAGGTCGTACAACGACCTTCGGTTTTACTTAGTTCTTTAAACAGTTCACCCCATTCATTGTCGGTAATTTCTGTAATCCTCATCGTTATCCAACCGTATTCTTCAACGCTTTTTGCCCAGGCGACCATGTTTCGTAATCAAAAGTTTATCTGAAAATGAATAAGAAAAACGACCACTTCTTTTTATATATAGAAATGAATAATATACTTATTGATCGTTAAAAGCATAATACAAAAGATAAGAACGAATAAATAAACGAAACACGTGATAACGAAATAGTAGGAGTAATGATGCATTTATTTCTCGCTACGGTGTGCGACTCAGGGGAGAAAACAGTAATCATATACTTTTTTTCGTATAGAATAGATGCCCATGTAAATAATATTGTTATTTAACCTAGATGAATTCGGATCAGCAACGCAGTATGGAGGAAAGAGCAGAGATACTTCTAGAGAAAATAAAAGCTCAAATGGCGTCAGATGGCAAACCAATTGAACAACTACGTCCACCACCCGTCATTTCATGGCGCCATATTTGGCCACTCTCCGAACGGCAAGAAGCTGTTAAACAATCTTTTTTTCACAAACTTCCAAGGGAAATTCTTTTTCATATATTTCGCAACTTATCTGTACGTGATCTGGGTAGTATCTCTCTAGTCTGTCGAACATTTAAAATGATTGCAGATGATGATGAACTATGGAAGATGAAGTGCAATAGTAAGCAGTAGTTATTTGCTTTCTCTTTTTTTCAGTGATGATTTTTGTATTTTTGTATAGTACCATCAAAACTTCAATCAAAATCATACAAACTAATCTATATGGAATGGATGTATGAAAAATATTTAAGAAATATTGAAGTTGCGGAAATTGAACGTATGTACAGAATTCGAATAAGAGGTGCAGCTTGTGGAATTCCTGTTGGACATCCAATTTATCCATTAAGAAGTAGAGGTAATGAATTAATTGCAACACCAGTAGGTGGCTTTCTCGAGCATCCAAATTCTTCGGCTTACATGTAAGTTGTACATAATTTTGACTTTAACTTTATACATTTATAGGACTATTGAATTGTCTGTCAATCTGGATAAAACAGCAACAGTTCTCATCAATCTACTAGAAAAAGCTTCTAAATTCAAAGAAGAATGGCGAAACTCAACAATTCTTCAACAGATGATTACACGATACTATCGATTCATGCAGCTCAAAGCAGCAAATCCCTCAAATTTGCTCCTTATACCTACGATGGACATTGAAATAGTCTGGCAAACTCATCTTATTCGTCCTGAAATGTATCGAAAAGATTGTCAACGTCTCTTTCATCAGATCATCGATCATTCTCTAGTTTGGACAAATGAACTTGAACAATTTCTCAAAGACCAAGCATTTGAAGATACTTGTCGACTTTACAAAGAAAAATTTGGTGAAGAATATTGTGAATGTCTGTCAGAGGCCGAGAAACAAGAAAAAAAAGCACAACCAAAATATGAACGTCATCTATTTAGAAAACTACGTTCTCTTCTACCAGTGCATACTTACTGGGATCAGACATACTACGAATTTTCAAACGAAATAGACAATAGAAATTATGAAAATCCTTTCTCGTTTACTGAAGCGGATATTATTCTTGATGGAAATTGGTTAGAATTATGCAAGGAATATATGCAGAAGATGCTGGAAAAAGTAGATGTTGACGAGTATTATTCGATGGACGATGATAATTTCTCGATTGATTTAAGTCGAAGTTCATTGATGTGTCTGAAAAAATCTTATGAACGATTTCTTTATATGGCAGCAAAATACGCACCCAATAGTAGCAATAATTATCAGTTCATGCATCCAACCTATGCGGTGAGTTCTATACTTTTGATCTACTTTCTATTTATTTGTACAGATTGATGTCATGTGGCATGCTCATATGCAAGAACCATTGAACTACATTAAAGATTGTATGCATTTGGTTGGTTTTGTCATCGATCATACTCCTTGGCCATCAGTTGACGAAACAACTATACAAAACTCTTGTTCGAGTACAAGTTGTATTTGGAAAAAAGAATTTCAAACTACTATGGATACAGATCATCTGTACAATACAATCGGCGAGTGTCATAGTGAATCCGATCCGGATTAGATTTAGCATACGATTGATTATGTACTTTCTATTGACATTTTTCAACATGATGTGATATGTGCTACAACAATAGAAACGACTATCCGTTTCAAAATAAATGAAACATGACTGTAAATTGAATAACTTTTGATAGAAAGGAGATAGCGACCTGCGGTTTTCTAGAAGACCGATGGCAGTTCAAGTTCTCCTTATAATTACGATCCTGATGATACCAGTGTGTAGCCCATATTTTTCTCTATCGAATGAAACGGACTTGACATTTTTCTAACCTTCTCCAATGAGAACCCTAAAATGGCTGATTTTTTACCCTCATACTATGCTTTCATTACCCAAAATACACTAAAACTGATGAATAGTTGGTTTTTTGACTATGCTGAACACTATGGCATCATTATTACTGTTCCTCAGACTACCGCTAGTATTAAGAAAGATGACTAGTGCTGAAGTAGAGGTTTCGGTGGACTTAGGTTTGGCAAAAAAGAAACAAGTCAAATTTCATCAATGTAGGTATTTTTGATTGAATTAATTTTCTATACAAGTTTTAGATTTGATTATTATTCTCAAACTCTTTCAAGTCAAGCTGTTAGGTGGTGTTATGATCTCCTCCAGATCTTTGTAATCACTCTCTCTATCTGTTTCATGATATCCATCTCTCTTTTGTATTCATGTATTCGTTCCTTGCTCTGGCTTATAGATAGACCGGTTTCAATTCAAAATAAACATAGTCATATACAACTTCATCTCATGTTATCATCCAACCGACGGTACAGAGTTAGACACCTTTCACAAAGTGATAATGTCGAGAAACGAAAATTTTGGATCTGAGGTAAAGCAGCTAATGTTTAGGATAATTAAGTTTGTTAAAAGTGAAAAGAATGGTCCTATTATCCCATTATATAATACAAGTGATTGATTGGAGACAAAATTGAGTTGCGAAGTCGAGCAACATCAGAAACATCAACATTACCGGAGGATGTATGTTGGAAAATGCGGAAACATCCATTAGATGTTCCCCTAGCAGTTTCTCCAAAAAAGGTCATTGTAGAAGAAGACTTATGAAAGTAACAGAGCAGGATCAAGATGATATTCGGTAGCTTATGTTTTAATGTTGACGGAAAAGATGTACTTAACATCTAAGAAATTACTTCATCGTCTGCTAGATGATGATGCGGAATTTCCAATTAGAAGTAAAGCAACGCTTTCGAGATGGATGAAAAAACTGAGGTTTGAATATAAGCAAGCATCGAAGATTTCAATTCCTATGAAATCAGTAAGTTTCATGGCTGAGAGCGAGCAAAATATTTTCGTATGCTCAATGAAACACTTTCCGATGGAAAAATCATATTTTATCATGACGAAACTTGGACAAATAGTGGAGAAGAAAAGAGAAGGACATGATTCGATTGAAAAACAACGATATGAAAGGTGAACATGAACAGTTAGCGCTTAAATCGAATAAGTATTTAATTGTCTTTTTAGGAACCCGGCTAGCCATTTCAGCTCTTATTAGTAAGAATGGATTTTATCTTCCAAGTGTTGATATCTTCAAATGTGATCAAGATCACTCAATGGATACAACTCATTTTGCGGACTGGATTTCAAAAACTTGTTCTTTTTTGAGAGAAGAGCATGATAATATAGTATATTAACTATCTGCTATGTCTAAAGCTTTTGTATAAAAATTTTAGGATCTTCAGCTAAGATTTCAATAATTATCGATAATGCCACATGGCATAACAGTTTAATAGATGAAACCAAGCCTCCAAAAAGACCATGAAACAAACAGAAAATAATTGATTGGCTAAACTCTCATCAATTAAATTGTCCTAATCGTGCTACGAAAGCTGAATTAATTCAAATTGCGTTTGAAAATAAGAGAGTGAACGCACATATACGAAACAATAACACAAGTTTTCGTCTATCTTATGTTGAGCGATTAGCTTCAGAGTGGATAGCGGTATTGGGCGAATCTACCGCTCAGAGTTACTTTGATCATGCCTACCACCTTGAGATGGTTTTTAAACAAGCGGATGCATTTTCTGAAGAACTTGAAAACGAATTAATTGATGAAAAAGCTGAAGTTACATCTGATGGAACCGAAGAAAACAATTGATCCATGATATTCATTTTTTATTACTTTTAGAATTAAACTGATGCATTGATGAAATTTTCCTTGTTTTTTGCCGAACCTAAGTCGATCAAAACCTTCATTTCAACACTAGTCACCTTTCTTAAAACCAGTGGTAGTCTGGGGAATAGTAATAATGATGCCATAGTGTTTAGCATAGTCAAAAAACAACTATTCATCAGTTTTAGTGTATTTTGGGTGATGACAGCATAGTATGAGGGTAAAAAATCAGGTATTTTAGGGTTCTCACTGGACAAGGTCTAGTTCCTCGTTGAAAGGTCCTAAAAATATCAGGTTGGTTTCATTCGATAGAGAAAAATATGGGCTACAAACTGGTATCATCAGGATCGTAATTATAAGGGAAGTTAAACTGCCATTGGTTTTCTAGAAAACCGCAGGTCTCTATCTCCTTTCTGTCAAAAGTTATTCAATTTACAGTCATATATCAGTTATTTTGAAACGGATAGTACATAGGTCATTGTATATGAACGATGAACTTATGCGTCTGACTCGCAAAAAATAGAATGGTTAATCTTCATCGTCTTTTCTTTATTTTGTTTTTCACAAACACTAATATATTCGTTTCATAACCTCGCTTTTCATTGCTTAATCACTACAAGTACATTAACGAAGTAGAACGTCTATAGCATCGATACCTTTTTCTTTCCTTATAATGCATCATCTATTCATTGATTCTTTTCATGGAAATAATTTAGACAAAAATCTGTTCTCTCTTGCTTTTGAGCCTGCAACTAACAAAACCTTTATTTTAAATTGTTTGTTGTTGGTTATCTCGGATCAAATTTCAGTTTCTCAAGTATCTGTATCAAGGAGCAAAGTTCGTTTCCGAGGCTTGAAAATTCGAATTGGTTCGAGCAAAACTATCGTTTTAACATTAGAACAACAACAATATTACTTTTTTTTATTCTTCCATATCATTTTGTGTTATATTTGGGACATCCAATAATGAAAAATCGAATACTTCTTATGACACGTATGTATTGATCGTTTCTAGCTAAAAAAAATAGAAAAAAATGTTGATAATATATTAATATTTATTAAATGCTTGATCACAAGAAGCACAGAAATTTCCCGTAAAATTTTGTCTCGATGCATCAGATTGAGTACAAAAACTAGTAGACGAACCCAAATATGCTGGTGGTGGGTAATCATTGATTAATAAAGGAGCTGTTGTATGTGAAGGAAAAGCACCATTTTGACTGATTTCAATCAGTAACTCAAATCACAAAGATGAAAAATAGATTAACTACTTACGACAATATAATTATGATGATATTCTTTACTTGATGTTTCACAGCACGAACTGGTCTACCTTTTCTATATGCTCCAGGAAATACTGTAATAGTATTCAATCGCCAACATGACGGTTTTGAAGATCTTGATGAATATTTTGCTGATTCTTCGACAATAGCTTATCGTACTTGCTTCATTTGTCGTGATTGCATTATACAACATCCAACAAATGGACAAATCACTCCCAAAAATAATGATAATGATAATAAGACATTTATTTGAACCAATAGCAGTATTGATGTGACTGATCGATTGTTGAAATTCTTCTTGACTAACAACACCATTCAAATTAATTGGTTAAACTGAATCGAATTCGGATTTCATACATCCAGTTATAACATCAAATTAAAAATGCTTTAATTGAGTTGTCTAGTAGAAACTTATTCTGTACCATCGGCACAAGAGAGCTGATGACATCAACCTCTTATAACGATTTTTATTTACTGTAAACGAAATATAGATGTGAATAATTTTGCGCGTCCTTTCATCGTTTTATTCTTTTTCTGAGTCAATCAGTAGATTAGGGTGTAGACATTGATAATAAAAGATTGACATAATTATGTTCACAGAATGAATGAACAAAACTCGTAAATATAACGAACTTCTCCTGATAAGTTTGACGTTCGATTCATGTGTCCTGTTAATTATTCTATGCTAATTGAATTTGACATGCAAACATTGTTTCGACACAATGTTTTTTAGTTGAAATTATACAGTTATTTTGGTCCT
This sequence comes from Macrotrachela quadricornifera, assembly GCA_022393335.1. NCBI lineage: Eukaryota > Metazoa > Rotifera > Eurotatoria > Philodinida > Philodinidae > Macrotrachela > Macrotrachela quadricornifera. The sequence goes on along the minus strand of JAJEKB010021302.1, from coordinate 829,457 downwards.
TATGAAGACAATAGATACCAGATTGACGACTTTACAGATAAGTTGGGTCATTAACAAAATCTTTTTCCATTCGTGTTTAAGATGAGATTCACATATATTTTTCGAAATATTTCCATTAGAGACGAACTTCTGGTTTACTTAGGAAATGATTTCGTCAGAAACCTCAATATTGATACAAGGCAATTTTCATAATTTAGATGAATATAACATATGTCACATTAGTTATTGAAATAAGCTGAATGATTTATCAAAATTCAATATTACAAGAAAATAATGAAATATTATAATAGCAGTATACGCAAAAGTGATTAATGTGAATATTACAGAATAAAAATATAGAATCTATTTTTAACTGTTAAGTATAGATTCAAATCATGAAAACGAAAATAATCAATTGTTCTGAGATGTCTGGTATCTTTCTGTATATTCTATATGAATCAGAATGGTGTGTCTGATAGAAGTTATTATGTTAGAGGATTGTATCATTTCAAGTGTAATCGTTTCAGAGCAAGATAGTCTTTTCCAAAAATATATAAAAATTAACGTTTGAGACGTTGATTAATTCTATTCATTTATTCGAGTTTATTAGTATACTTTTAGAATATGATATTCTTGGCAATGATCTTTAACGCATAAGGTAACATTTTAATCTGCCCATGCATATCCAGTGTCAGATCTTTTCTTTCGGTCACTTAGAAGTTGTGGAGTAGACAACACATGTTCACATTCCATCGCTTTATGGTAACGACAAGTGAGAAGTCATCAACTTTAGTAGATTATCTAAAGTTCGGATATTTCTTATATCTCACAGTTAGATGTTCACGTTGCCACGCGTTCCCTTACTTTATTCAAAAGAAAATTCCTCGGTCTTTATATAGGTGTAGCGTATCTAGGTATATACATATATCGATGATATATCCATGATATCATAATACGATATATATCTATGATATCATCTAGTATATCTATGATATCATATAATATATCTATGATATCATATAACATATCTATGATATATATGATATCCTAAAACGTACCCTGGAACACTACAAAGATATAACACATAACAATGAACACAAATAGAATAACGAATGAAATAAAAAGAAAGACTATCCAGTATAATATCCTAACACTCACAGAAGAAAACCAGTTAATTCAATTTTACAACACTTGATTGATTCTCGTACATACAGAGTGGAGCCAATGAGAATTTTTTGGAAGCCATTGAAATTCTGAAGCTGACAAGGAAACATATCCAATTATCAGATACTATTTGAATCCATATTTTAACTATTAATAGAATTCAATGAGACTAAGAAAACTCTAAAACGACTCTTACCCATAGCCTATTGGACAATAGTTATTGTTAGCGTCATAAGTGAGCCATCGAATGGGTCAAGCAGTGTCACTGATGTTATGTGACAGAACGAAGAAAAAGATGCTCTTCACGGGACTCGAACCACGTATCTCCTGCTATCCGGGCAGTCGTCTTAGCCAGTTAGACCAGAAGAGACATCTTAATCTCCGTTTAGCGTCCAAGTGATTCATCATGGACGCTAACAGTTATAGCCGTTTTACTGAATTTTCCGTCTGAAATTTTGCCAAAAGATAAATCTAATGTTCTGTAGAATCGTTTGGCTAAAAGTTTCAGAGTTCAATAGTCCATAGGCACCTAATAGAGTTGTTTAAATTGTTTAACAATTAGTACTCTTTCTTTTTATTCAACATCAAATAAAACTGAGAGTTGATGTGGCGACATCTTTAAATAATAATGTTTATCATTAAAATATCGTACATGCTATTCAACACATTTTTTATCGAGTTCTATTTATCAAATTTTCTTGATACCAATGAAATATCTCCTAGATAACTAAATATAAAAATAATTGGTAATTTCAGTCATGACGTATATTTGCTTCTTTCCAACCATGTGCTATTTATATAGTTGATTCATACCTCAGTATATAGGAAACAAGAAAAGCTGACTGTGATTTCATGTTCTTTACTTACCTTATATAACCTAGTTTGTATACTTGATTGTATTTCAAAAACAAAAACACGATGAGTTTAGAATTGTTACCTAATGAAATTTTATTTGATATACTCAATTATTTCAATGGTGTTGATCTTCTTCGTACATTCTATGGTCTCAATATTCGCTTTAATTTTCTTCTTCACGAACGATTTCTAAATTGTTCTTTTAAATTTAATTCTGTGTCAAAACGTGATTTTGATATGATATGTCAACAATATTTACCACAAATGGCAGATTATATTATTAATCTTCATCTTTCGAACAATGAAGAAACTCCAATACAAATCGAATTATTTCTTTCTTACATGCCATCATTTCATCAATTTATTCATTTACAATCTCTTTCATTATTTGATCTTCGTTCATATCCAATATTAATAAAAATTCTCGAAGAATGTTATCATCTTTATAATCTTACACATTTAAATCTCTTCTATTGTTTATTTCAAGATAATCAAGTTGATTTTCAATTAATTGTTAATCATATTTGGAGTCTACAAAAACTTATTCATTGTACAGTTGGTATTGAAATTAAAGGACAACATTTATTTTGTATACCAATGAAAATCTCTTTATCTCTAAAATATTTATCTATCGAAAGACTTCAAATTAAATTGAATCAAATAGATCGATTGTTGAAATATACACCTAATCTTAAATCCCTTTCGATATCTGTACTATCCTTTATCGATAATAATTACATAGGTTCTCCACTTCCAATGCTAAATGATTTGCATATTAGTTCTCTCTTCACATGTAATGCTTCGAACATGATTAATTTCTTACAAAATACACCTAATCTACGCCGTTTGAATATAAATTTATCGTCTGAATTGGTCGATGGTAATCAATGGGAAAAAATTATTCGTAATCATTTGCCTCAACTTAAAGTCTTTCAATTGAAAATGAAAACAATATGTTCTCAGAGTCAAAATATCGAAGTACGAATTGATAATTTAATCAATTCATTTCGAAGTTCATTCTGGATTGATGAACGTAAATGGTTTGTCCGTTGTCTTACATGGGATAGAACAATTTATATCTGCACTGTACCTAATAATTACGAAGAAATTCTTCCTGTTACATATCAATCGATATGCTCTCATGATGATCAACAAGAATCTTATATTAGTATAACTAAAATAATCTATTCGACATCTTTAAACCAATCAATTCCATCGTACATTCGTTTATCTAAACTTCATTATCTCTATATACAATTTCCCATAGATGAACAATTTTGGACTATTGTTTCAAATTTAAGCCAATTGATATCACTTAAAATATTATTTCATATGAATACTTTTCAATCGCAAGTTCAAGCATTACTAAATCAAGCATCTCATTTGAAAGAACTATGTATAAATCAACATCCATCAATACCTTTGCAAACAGCATTATTCAAGTATACTAATGTATCTATTCGTGAACTAAATCTACAAGATATTAATCATTATTTCACTGAACAAGACTGTATTTCATTGAGTCATTCACCATTGGGTATTCAATGTGAAAAACTATCTATTTTAATTTATAATCGTGCAAGTATTGTTTCTCTTGTTAAAAATATGTTCAAAATTCGATCATTAAATGTCCAATGTAAAGATGATGATTATATTGAATTATCAACATTAGTAGAAGAAAATGATATGGAATATTGTCATACTAATAAAGATAATTATATACAATGGTTAAAAGATCATCTACCACCAACATGTATCGTTGTTAGAGATCCAAATTCTACTTGTAATATTCTTATATGGATATAATGATAAAACAAGGAGAATTTGATTTTTAATATCAAATAAAAGCCAATATGATTTCCTATATTAAAAAGTATTTTATTGCGACACATTTAAAGAAAAACAATGGTTTAGTAAGTTTGAAAGTAGATGAGAGAGATGATCTATTTATACTAATCCTTCAACTTGGTGACATCTTTTCTAACTTGTCTTCTAGAAAAGTATTAAAATATCAGAGAATGGATTGTGCGTTACCTTTTTCTGAAAAGAGAAGAAGATTTGAAGTATTAATAGATCATTTTCTTTTCATTGGCAATGTCGCATACCAACCGTTGAATTAGGAGATTTCATAAACTTCAATAGTTACGACTGTCTTTGTTTTATAGCGATGTGATTCAAATTAGCCTGCTACCATAACCATTGCAGTGTAGCAAAATTTTAGAAATCCGTTGAACTGTTAAATAATTACTCACACATTTTTCTGGCGATCTTTCACATAGCTTGCATATACTTCTATCGATTCATTTAATTAACTCCACAGCACTACAATCTATGAGTTTTCGTTGACACTGGCGCCGCGGAGTTTAAAATGTGGAGCTCACTTTACTTGACCTGAAAAATAGGATTTATTGATACTAAATAGTAAGGATTACGTAAACTTTTGTAGTATTGAATTAAGAAACTTGAAGAAATTTTATACTTTTTTGGGGGCGGATAAAAGAGATGCTAGTAATTCAAAAATGGAGTAAAATGTTTTTCTTGGATAGTTTTATATGGTTCGATATTTGAAAAATCTTTAAAAAAGGTTTAAAAAGTCAGTGTTTTGATATAAAAGAAAAACACTCGATTTGTCAATAAAATTAGCTTTTCTCATTATATTTGCTACCTTAAATATTTCGAAATGTGCTTGATATATGCAGTTTTTCACACAGCATCGGATGGAGATATTTCAAAACGTCTGAGGTAGCAAATATAAAGAGAAAAGCTAATTTTATTGAAAAAACGAGTGTTTTTCTTTCATATAAAAAAACTGACTTAAAATTTTTCATATATACAGTTTTGCAGAATTCGACGAGCTCTATCAAACAAACCCCACTTTTCACAAGCTTTCATTTGGTATAAGATTCATTATTTACTTTATGTGAAATTATAGCGGTGCCACCCTATCAAAATATTTTTTTCCACGTAGTACATTAAGGACTGAAGTAGGGCTTAAAAAAGAAATTTTTAAGCAATTTTGTCTGTTACTTAGTCACTGCCTTGTTTTGCGCCACATAGCTCTATATATATATAGCTGATTGAGCCATAAGTTCAACATCATTCAATGATCCTGTTAAAGTACATTGATATCTTGAAATGGACAGTTTAAAAGTGTTTTTCAGATACCTCAGGACTAGGTATTTTTTATTCCGAATGCATAAATATCGATAGGAAAGGCTATTTGAAGGCTTTTCTATTAATCATAACCTTCACAGAGAAGGTTTTTTGTTGAAAAAAAGGCTTAGAAAGTCCAGATCGACGAATATGGAGTCCGTACACGTGTGTAAACGACCGTATACGTTCACGATACGATCGTATACCAACGTATTTTGCCGTATTACCTGTCTGAGTATTACGATCGTCGTAATAATGGACCTAAGCAAAGGCCTAAAGACAACAAAATCATTTTTTTGTTTATCCATTTGTTTTTTTCTTTTAATAAAATCAACAAGTATTATTCCATTGTTCAACCTATAATCACATTGTCTAATGTAATCATTTCATATATCTTTACCTATCGAAAAACCAGTCTAATCAAAACAAACATATATGAGTCAAACCATACTTCGACATAATCTGTTATCATCCTGAGGATAAATACCAAATAAATGCATCTGCAAAACACTCTCAATTCACCAAAGAAAGGCGAATATCAACTGTATATCATAAACTAAACCACATAAACTGCCATAAAGGTAGCTCAACACGAGCTAAACCATACAATGCTTGATGTGTTGCTGTTAAAAAATCTTCAAAAATCAATAACCTTTGGATCATTTGAATGATTATGCAGTCGAAAACATCTGAAGAGATCCCGAAGCAAGATCGAAGTGTGCCATGGTCTGCTTAGAATCACCCTCACGCTCATCCCTAATTAACCTATAAAATGCATCATAAAAAATAGAAATTCCGGGAAAACAAGTAATAAAGTAGAAGAAGGATGATTACTGAGACAACAGTAGGTTCAAACATTAATCGTATACCGTATTATCAACGTGACAAAGAGTTCTGACCAGATTGAACTACAATTTTCACCAATTATTCTCTTATATATCACTTATTATTGAGCACAAAAAATACTATAAATCTTTCAAAAAATTGAGACTTTTGCCTTGAAATCTCTATTTTTATAAACAGAGTACCATTTTTGTAAAGAATCAAAGTAAGATTCAGCATGTCGAGTGATATGAAACCAAATGTAATAAAAATCTTCTTTTTCAAAATGATTTATTGATCATTCTACAAAGCATGCTGTAAAAATGAATCATCTCAGATTTTTATAAGCTTACAAATAGTTATACTTCGAGAGAGGTACAACTTTCAAAGAACATCAGGCATACTCTTCAAAAAGTAAAAGGTAAAATGTTTCATACAAAATTTACCTTAGCAACTTTGAAAAGTGATAGACAGACAATAAGCAAATATTAAACAGAAAAATATAATGAAAGTTCATAAGCTATTGAATAAAGTTTGGCTTTATCCGTTAAGTATGCAACATTGACATGAATTAAATAACATATTTACCTTTTTTCTCTGTCGGTCGACATAAAAGATATCTAATTGATTGTCTTTATTTAAGTCTATAATAGCGACAAATTCAGTGTTAGGACGATTTTCAATTGGAATTCCGATCGGCGGTGCGAAAATGCCACTATGGGAATTGATCAGCAGAGATATAGTACCTCTTTCTTTATTCAGGACAAAAAGGTCGATTTTGTCATCATTATTTATGTCACCATTAACGAGCAGTAGAGGACGTCCGTCAGGTTCGCTGGAAAATGTTTGTCGTGCTTGAAAAGTACCATCTCCATTCCCAAATAGAACATCTACATTGAAGATTCTAGTATTAAGAACAGCAATATCTAATGAACCATCTTTATTAAAATCATTCACAGTTGTTGAACCTGGAAAACCATAAGCTGTGGTCGAAAATATTCTTTCTCTTTGAAAAGTTCCATTGCCGTTACCGAGGAAGACGACAATATCGTTATAATACCGATAAATAAAAAGATCTTGCTGATTGTCATTATTCAAATCTTTGACAGTCATCGTATATATATCAGATTTAATTTCATTTGAAGTGGTTGTGATTCGTTGAAAATTTCCATCACCATTGCCAAGTAATACAATCAATTGATCAGACTTTGTGGTAACTAGATCTAATTGACCATCATTATTGAAATCAGCTGCAACAATCGGTAATTTAAAGCTGTTTTTTTCGATTTGAAGCATCTGATTTCTACTAAAAGTTCCATCACCATTTCCAAAATATACATTAATATAACTATTTACCACGATCAAATCCAATAGCATATCATTATTAAAATCAACAACAAGAAACGCATACCCACTACTAAATAAAGCAAACTTTTTTCACTTAAACTTTTTGAAAAACTTGAAAGAAATGATCAGTACAAATCAGAGATATTCGTTCTAATGTGTCACGATTGAAGAAAATTTAGAGTATGAAGAACATCTTTCTTAGAACTTTTTAAGAAATAATAAAATTCTGCTGTGAATTTAGATGTGTTTGTTTCAAAATCACTTCTCTTCGAATGCAATATGGTTTATCTGGATCAGAAGTATTTACAGGAAAAGACTAAAGTTTTTTTATAGTTCTCTTTTTTAGATTAATAGAATGGAATAGGATAGAACACAAGTTCAAAGGGTTCTCTCTCTGCCTTCTGCATGAACAAATGATTTAAGATAATAGAGCTCTCTCGAAAATGTTTTCATTACCTGTGTCCAAAACTACTCCACAATAGACAACCATGCTCTCATGTGTCATGGATTAGATAGCACACTATGAACATTTCTATGTAAAAAATTTCAAATCTTCAAATTTGTCATTCAATCATTAGGAAAGTAAATAAAGTGTTATTTTATATTTCTAAAAATAACTATTCAACGCCTACTTTTGAGCGAGATTGATTGTTAATACTGGTTGTGCTTGAAAACTGCCATTATCATTGCCAAGCATTACGTATAGATAGAAATTAACTTCATTTGTCGACGTCAGAACAACAATATCTGTGCTATTATCGTTATTAAAATCACCGATCTTCACCAACCGTACAGTATTAGAATCATTTAGGTAGAAGGATATTGTTTCAAATGTTATTGGACAAGAAGATTCTAAGAAAAAAAGAAAACAATTATTGATCTTTACCATTCGAGAAACCTTTTTCATTGTTCATTAGTAGTGACAATTGACTTATTTCATTAACAGAATTCAGTCAAAACTACATTCATTATATACAAACCTGTTAAAGGTAACATTGGCATCGTTGAAAGAATACTCTTGCTTGTTGGATATGTGCTTGTTCCTTGAATAATAAATGAAAAAATAAATTTTTGAATAACAATCAGTGATACATAGAATCTTTTAGATTTAAAAGAATGATCTATACAAAGAGATTCCATACTTTCTAAGATAAAGTAGATGTCGAACTTATTCTCATATATCAACAATATTTTATGATGCTTATTTCATTTCTAACTATCAGAAAAAAAAGGAAAGAATGAAGAATATCATACTTGTTTGTGAAATATCATTAGCCTGTTTTTGAATAAGATAAATCAATGGAAAGAGAATGAATATTGCTACAATGATCAATAATATTAAACTAAATATGAGATAAATTAAATAAGTTGATCTAGAAAAACGAAATCATTCAAAGAATATTTTAATCAAAAATTGAAATAAATATATACCGATTTGTCATATTTTTAGATCTCAATTGCAATTGATTAATTTTATTATTTTCTGTTTCAACAATAAATATTGGTTGAATTGAATTTAGTTTTTTCTTTCGACGTTCATGAATATGAAATATAAGAGATATTAATCTTGGACATATCCATTTAAGAATAATAGATAGACCAGCATATACACCAAGAAGATATGTTATTGTATAAAAAGGATCAATATGTTTAATGTATTTATATGAACATTCAATTGGAGCACATCGGTAAAAATATGACGAATAATTCATTATTGTTAACCATTGTTCAATAAATAAATTATCAACAAGATCTAACACAGTCATATTTAGTGCAAATCGACTTATCGTTGCATTTAAAGCTGGTCGATCATTATTTATATCAAAAGTCTTAACCATTTCGTGTATTAATTGAATACATAATAAATCATAAAAACATTCAATTGTTGAAAAAAGAAATGATTCAACTGGTGTACATCCCATTTTAAAACCTTTTATTGATACAGATGCGGAAGAGTTATCAATAAAAGTACCTTGAATTATACAAGTTTTATTTAATCCACATAAACAGTTATTTTCATAAATCACTGATTGAGTATGAGGATAGAAATATTGATTATCGTACCAAAGACTGATATATTCAAAATTAGTTCCATATGCTGATACAATTGCATTTCCACTACTTATAGATCGAAGTAAAAATAAAGTACGATTAAGCATATCATAAGCATTTGATTTACATGTTTCAATCATTGAATTAATTTGAATTTCAAATAAATCTTTTCTTAATAATTCTTTTGTTATTAAAAGTGAAGAAAGAGATTGAGATATTGATGAATTAGATGATTGTAATGAAAGTTGACATAATCCACTAAGAAATTGTAAATGTGCAGAAAAAAAACGACGATAATCTTTTTCATTATAATCAGATAAATTATTAAACAAATTTGATGTTACATTCATTATCCAAGAATCTGAAACAAAGCCACTCGAACAAACTTGATGAAAAATAGTTTCAATTTGAACAAAATGACTGTACGTTGATGAGATCAATGAACAAGGACATTGAAGTGTATCATAATGATTATTGATGAGATTATTGTAAGTATCTAATGATGGATTAAGATAAGTTTTTGTTAAAGTTCGTGCTTGAATTACTGTATAAAGAGATAAAATGACAAGAATCAATGTTAAAAGAAATATATAAAGACGAGTTGACCATTGACCAAGACGTTTCATTTGTATTCGATCAATATTACTTGAAAATGTTCGTGCAGGAAATATATTTAAATTGAATAATTTATCAGACAAAATTCGAAATAGATTTCGAAATAATTCTCTTAATCGAGCGAACAATTTTCGATGAACTATAAACAAAAGTAATCATCATGATATATTTATATTCATTTTACCTTGTCGCTGTTGATTATTTCTTGATTGAAAGAATTTCATAACAAATTGGACAAGTGGAGGTGTAATCAGTTTTAGTAGAAAGGTTAAGCCAACAATAGTAGAAATTAATTTAATTAATAATTCAATAAAACTATTTTGATGTTCTCTAATAGAATAATTACAAGAATTTGGTGAACATTTTTTATAATAATTATCATATAAAATTGATATATTCCATTCTTCAATAATCATTTCTTTAAGGATATTTGAAAATAATGTTTTCGGATTGAAACGAGATGATCTTTCGTCAAGTATCATCGAATGAATATCAATCTGCTCTTTTTCTGTCCATAATTGTTGAAATGACTGGTTTACGTAATTTACTATGGTTGATAGACAAATAGAATCTTCGTAGAAACATTCCAGTTTTGATAGAAGAAGTGAATCAATAATATGGCATCCTTTTACCATTCCATCCACCACGTAACTTGATTGATTGCTAGTAACAATTTCGTCGAAATCAATTTGTATAGAGAATATATCAAGTGACTTCATTATCACTGGTGCCTGACATTGACTATCAATTGCACAAGTACAGACACCGGATGACGAATAATTACTATCCATAGTAGTGAAACGAAATTTGAACTAGAAAGAAAACACAAGATATTTTATTACTACTAACGAATTGTTGTCCAAACTTAATAACGTCTGTCCATATAGTAATAACAAAAAAAATTCTCTTGAGGGCTGTACGGGGTCAAAAATGAATTAAAAAAAAGTTCGAATAGAGTGAGTCCTGAAATATTTTGTGCTTTATTTAGATATTATTCTTGTCTATATCTTTTTGATGGACTAATTAAAGAAGGACATACTTGCTGTGCATTTTGAATTGTATTTGTTAAAATGTTGTCATCAACAATTAATTGTGTGTAATCTGATATTGTTAAAGGTTGATCAACTTGAATGAACATACGTATTGTATCAATCAGAAGATTAAATCTAATTGGAATTGATTGAATAAATTGAGTGATAGTTGTATTTAACTGAATATTAAAATCATTCTCAAGAAGAACATGTGAACTGACCATAGTTTGTGTAAGAAACTGATGAACACTATCATTAGCTGTCTGATTAGCTAAATTACAGAGATTTGATAATAGTCCAAAGTACCGAGGAGCTACATTTAACCATGCTGTTCGATCAAAGTTTATCTGATTAATCAAGAGTGTTTTCATCCATGAATCACTAAGTAAATTACTAGAGCAGATTTGATGAAATCTAGGTGATAATGAAACAAATTGATCATAAGTCATTGTCATCGTAGAACAAGGACATTGAAGTGTGTTCGGATATAACACTTGCAAGTTTTTGTATTCCATTAATGATGGATGATCAACTCTTTTTGAAACATCTTCAGTTTTTAGCCAAGTAAATAGAACAAATATCATAGTACAGACTACAAATTAACAAAATAAATACATTCACAGATCAGTTTTCGTTCTTAAAAAAAACTAAGACGATGGATCAAAACAATCGAGAGAACATTTTTAAGTGCTGCGGTATGCGAAGATTACTGTATGCTCAACCTAATAAATACCATTCGATAGTGCGAAAAATGCTTTACATATTCATATGTAATTGGTTTAATTTCAAGCTGGTCACATATATCAAAAATGATCTGCAATGACTCGGGGGTATGAAAAATAGAAATTTTTGACTAGTTTTCGGTGAGTTTTTATCAAAACGAGTGTCATATTTATGATCAGCATCCAAAACTGGATTGATATATATTATTTTGAAAAATTTCTGAGAACTTTTATTTTTCTCGAAAAATTTAGCTGAGGTCTTTTTCAGGGATGGCTCAGAAAAACTAAAAAAAATGAATTTCATCAGAAATATTGCTCTGAGTATAAGAAAAGCTTCTATAGACCACCAAAGTTTTAAATAATTGAAAATGACAATTAACTAGTAAACAAAAGTAGTTTTTTGATCAAACTCATTTTGATAAAAACTTACCAAAAACTAGTCAAAAAAATCAATTTTTGCATACCCCCGAGCTATTAAAGATCATTTTTGATGTATGGAACCAACCCAAAATTAAATGAATTATATATGAATTTGTAAAGCGTTTTTCGCTCTATCGAATGGTATATATTAGATTGAGCAAAAAGTTCGTCGTCGCTTTGTTGCTGAAGCCGATTAACAAAGTGAACGCAAACTTTTTGCTCAGCCTAGTAGCATAGACTTGATTATGTCTTGAAAGTGAATAGTCATGAATGCGAGTGCTCTTAATTTTAGATGAAATATTTTCCTGATATATATTATATGATGAAAATTTGAAAGAAAAGACATACTTGCGAGTAAAATGAAAAAGACGCGCGTCATGATACGCTGTTGCTGGACATCATCATCTGTTCGATTCACTGCTGATTTGAAAACATTTAACTTTTTTAACCATCGAGTCAGTTTTCGAATAGATGTCGAACAACATTCTACAAAATAAAAATATCATGTGATTAAAATAGAACAAGCCTGTGTCACCACTTTTTTGACAACTATGACGCAGTCATCGTAGTTCGTACCCACGCATGGGCGTATAAAAGGAACTGTCGCAAGCACTCTAACTCATTTTAACTTTTTACAATGAGAAAGATGCTTCAATTTTTTTCTAAAGAATAAAAAGTTAATGCCAGTGTGCACTAAATGATGAATTATTAAATTATTCATTTTTTAATCATTTCTTAATTTCTTAATTTGTTATTTATTTAGAAAATGCTGAGATTGACTGGACGTCTTCTCTTTCGAGTGCGATTTTTTTTCTCGCAGTTACGCCGCGGTTTAACCACAATTGAACACATGAGAATTTTATTCTGAACAATACATACTTAACTTAACATTGATATTGATAGATCGACGTTTGAATTTCGAGACAATATTGATCAATAATGATGCAATTAATCGAAGTATGCAGGTTAAGCTACCATAAAGACTGAGTAAAAGACTAATAGATTCAGAATAATTAGCTCGATCTATTTTAGAATATGTGCAGAATGAAGGAGTACATTCATGAAAATAATTGATATAGTTGATTGATGTTGACCATTCTTCAATAAATAGATTAGCAAGATTTTCATTCAAACGAACATTTCGCCAATTTGAAGATGAAAGAGAATTAATCCATTCGAAATTTGTCTAAAAATAAAGATTTATTCTTATATATGACAAATTAAACGAAAAATGCCTTATTGAGATTTGGGAAGTAATTCGCCAAAATTTGAAGACATTTAACATTGTACAAACAATCAAGTGTACTTGCGAGAACAGCATCAAGTGGAGTACATCCTCCATAAAATCCATCAACCATTGCAGAAGCAATAGGATAAAAAGAGCCAGTACCAGCATCTATAGGCCAATAGTAACGTTTTCGTAGACATTCTTCAAGTGGTAGTGCGTAGAAGGCAGCTGAAGCAACTGAACTCTTGTGTGCGCAGCTTATTGCTCGAAGATCATCGACTGAAAGAGGGCTAGGATTCACATAATATGTCGAATCCATATATATTTTGTTAATATGATCCATAGATTTGTCTACTTTAATCATCGTATTGGTATTAAGAGCAGAAACTAATGTGTTTGATCGAAACATTACTTCAATGAGTTTGACGAGCGAAGTCATTTGAATAGATGCCGATATTTTGACGAACTCAATAGTTGCAATCACTTGAGACTGAACTTCTTCTTTTCCAAGGAGAAGAGTACCAACAAAATGATCATTGTTAATATTGGACAACGATTGTGAAATTGTGGTTTTTGATATCGAACAAAGAGTAGATAAGAGTTCAAACTAATATTAAACAAAAAATAAATATGAAAATCTCGGATTTAAATCCGAGCGTTATGTGCACTTCAAAAAGAAAAAATAATTGATGACAAATTGATTTTGATCGAACTGTCTAAAAGCTAGCCATCTTGAATCTATGCTCAGCATTTTGACCTTACCTCATCAACGGATTGACCATATAAGTTCTGAGAAATCTCAATTGGACAGAAAACAGTTTAGTCTACCAGTTCCTTCTACTCAAGTGATAGAAGTCAAAAACTGAGCAAATCCCAAGAAATCTTACACTACGGGAGGTGGTATTTTAGATTTTTCTCACCTGGTGCACAAGATCTTAGACTTATTTTTCTATAAGACATAGATCTCATCAAGACACATCGTCTTTCACTAAATTATAAGAGTAAAAAACCTGCAAAGTCAAATTAGCATGGATGACACTGTAGGCGACCCTATCTAGTTATCATTGACTCAACTTTCACAGTGATATAATATCTTTAGAAATCACACAAAACCAGTTCATATTTGTGCTCAGCTTAGAGAATTGGGTAGGTGGAGTTATTTAAGAATGGATTTGGTATTGGATCTAGCGAGATTATGGTTATAGGTAACCTCATGGATCTGTGATAGATATATGATATACAGAGACATCAGTATTTTCATAATAATGCGCCAATATAAATAGCTATCGAGTTCGGATTTTGTTCCATTTGATAACTCTTTTTAGTAGCGACAAAACCATGCATCAAGAACACTCCAAAACCACTAGTCACCTGAGATATATTTAGGCACACCGCCCCCAAGATACAGATTTTGGGACTCTGTTTAGGCAATTTTCACTTAAAAAACTACGATTTCATTCAAAGCTAATATCATATTCGGAATCAGCGTTAAAACCTAAGCCGACTTATATATTTTGTAAGTAATTCTGAGAAAATTATTTTTTTTGAAAGACTTCCTGTATCTCCCCTCAGGAATGGTCTGGTCAATAATGACAATCTTTTCGATAACTCAGCTTCTCTCAACCAAGATATTGATGAGACAATTGTGTGCACAAAATTTCAGCTCAATTGAGTGTAATTGTAAAGAGTTATCGTGTAAACGGACGGCCGAACACATTGATCAAGTTTAGAGTGTACTCACTTTTTTGAGTACACAAAAAACATACATATTCGTTCTTTTCGATTTGTATATATTTCTGAACAATAAAACTATTTACATAGATTTGATTATGCCCGAAACTTCCACTGGCAAACTTAGTCTGATTCAAAATGTTTTCTAGGTTGAAGTATATATGAATACAATCAAACTGACAAATCGTGCTACAACTAGTGTCCACAAGCGTACTAAAAGGTACTTAATATAAGTTTACTAGCTCAGTCACCAGTGTTAGCAATATAGAGAGAAAAACTTTGGTCGTCGTTTTGTCGAATACTATATACGACAATACCGTAATAAAAATGGAATGAGTTTACCAAAATTTTAGCATATTCACAAAGCTAGACCCTGGGTCTAGTAACTATATAAAAAATAGCAACTTTCGTTTTAGTTTAAATATATTCATAAAATAAAATAATTACTCACCTGAGATTTAGCTGTCTTCCGAAAATCCGTCACTAAGAATGCACTTGCTTGTGGATGATAGAGTGCTTCAATCCATTCTTTACTGACAAAAATACTTGAACACACTGGATGATATGAGAGAGTAATATTGACAAAAGATTGATAAGGAAAAGTAATTGTTGAGCATGGACATGATAGTGTTTCATCATGTTCAAGATAAAGTTGCTCGAATAGATTTGGAGTAATATTTGTAACAGTGATTGTTCGTGTTTGTGGTCTTATTAATACGATGACGAAGAGAACGTAAAGAGATACTAGAAACAAGAGTAAAACAATGAAAAAAATGAGTGTGTTCTATTGAGTGTGCATGAGGAGGTCTTTGTCAAACCCAAAGAAATATGCTTGTGATAACAGCCTTTTATTATGAGAAAATTATTCATTAGAGATGTGCTAAATCAAACTCAATTAGCCCTGATTTTATGATCTTAATAGTTTTTTTTATTAGTTTTGGTCACTGACATCGGTTTCGAAAAGAGCGATCTCGACTGCACTCGTATCAAAATTAAAGGAAATCCGTGATTTTTCATCTTTTAATTTATTCAACCGATGAACAGTATATGTCCTAGTTATCTCTTTTGCATTTTATTATGCCTAAACTAGTTTTCAAGATAATTCGTCTAAAACCATTAAAAGTTCAGCTATATCGACTTACTTGAAAGAAAAATGACATAAAGCCAAGTGGCATATTGCTGTTGTTTAATCGTAGTTGCCGGATCTCTTGGCTCATCAATGTCATCATCATCATAATCATTTTCATCCGGTATAAACAGGTTATAATTTATTATTCGCTCACGACACCAATCAATCAAATTTCTAGCGCTCATTATATTTGTTTCTATTTATGAACTCCTTGTTATGCACTTTCGATATTCGTGATTATGATGTTTGCTTTAATGACTTGCTTCTTTGTATTTTCTTGAAATTCAGATCACAGGTACCCGAATAGGTATTATTTCACTTTGGAACGATACTTTAGGCCTAAAATTCTCAGAAAATAGTTATTCGTCTAGTCCAAAAAACAAATCATCTATTTCTACTTATTTACAATCCAGCCGCAGGTACGAAGGATATATTTTCTCCTTCATGAATAGAAAAGTTAAAATAATATTAATTTTGTGATAAATTCTGTGAGTTGACACTTTCGTGATAATTGATAAAGATAGGAAAGATACTAGCGTTGCTGAAAACTAAAAAACTATAATAGCTCATGCAGTATTAAGCGTTATAACAGTAGCAATTTTTGAGCCCAAATACGTGTACTAGTGTTTATAAAAATGTGCATGTAAAATATAATGACCGTATTCTAGAGTTAACCGCGTAGGCTCGGATCTGGATCTTCTCAATTCCGACTTTGAGTCGGAAAATGTTGGATTTGATGCATTTTAGTCAAAAGAAATTGAGTGTGCTAGTCATCAATGAATATAAACGGAAAAGACAAAAGTTATTTTTGCGAAATGACCATCAGATTCTAATATAAAATGGCTTTCTTGAAAACGCAAAGAGTGTGTTAAAGATCCTGATTGGGATTCGAGTCAGGAGCTTATGGAGCTGACGAGCTCTATCGCATTTCCTTGCAAAAATACAGAATATTGACTACTGACAACTACATGTCGTACGTGCTGTACATAACACAAAGGTTTAGAAGACATTTGTTTCGCAGTCCTCTAACTAGAAAGATGGACTTACCTCGACCAGAGAGTTGTCCTTACTAACTATCTAGTATTAAATTTTGAGGGACTTCAAGGAAATGGTAATAAATAGTGCACAGGAATAAGGAAATTCTATTCTCAAAGATTAATTTTTTTTTGGTATTAGTAATTTACGCGAACAGCACGAACATCCACTTTGTAAGACTCATAGCGAAAAAGAACTGTCTACAAATGTGCAAAAATGACTCTTCATCATACGAACACCCAGAATCTCTCTTATTGTTTATACAAACAATCCAACTTGTCTTTACGAACACTCACAGAATTTCATAGGCAAAATTCTGATTGGAATAAGTGCTATTCCCAAATATTCACTTCTCTAAAGGAAAGGTTCTTATACTGGCAAATGCATACCTCTTTGTCCCAGTCAATCAGATTTGAGTAAGTTTTTTTTTCTGCTATCATTCATATGAAACATAGCGATGTTAGGGCCATTTAGGGTTATCAAGAAGTATCTTAAATATGGCCCTAACATCCCTATGTTTCATATGAATGATAGCAGAAAAAACTTTACTCAGATCTAATTGGCTGGGACGAACAGACATGCATTTATCAATGTAAGAACCTTTCTTTTAGAGAAGTGAATATTTGGGGACTGCACTTATTCGAGTCAGAATGTTGGCTATGAAATTGTGTGAGTGTTCGTAAAGACAAGTTGGATTGTTTGCATGAACAATAAGAGAGATTCTGGGTGTTCGTATGATGAGAAATCATTTTTGCACATTTGTAGACAACTTTTTTTTTACTATAAGTCTAACAAAGTGGGTGTTCGTGCTGTTCGCGTAAGTTACTAATCCCCATTTTTTTCTGTGAAGTTGATCTACGTATGTAATTGATTAAATCAGTTTCTTAAGCAATAGCAAGATTAAACCTGAAGGAAAATGACGCACCATCACTGACAGATTCACAAATAAATATATGACACAATAGATCAGATTTTAAAAAACATATTCTCTGAAAAACACAAAGAACAAAACTAATCTGATCTTATAATGGAAAAAAAATCTGTTTCTGCGTAGGACTATAATTAGAATAGCAAGAAAGTTCTGTCGAACTTTTTTAATAGTTTTCATAGAACGTTCAAGAATGTTTTGAAAGTTTCTAAATCAAGAATATATAAGGGGAGTATGAATAGCTACCGATACGGATGTCGATCGTGAAATAGAAGTGACTCTGTCTCGGAGAGAGATTCAAGCATTTTTACTCCATGAAATCCTCCTGGGACATGTAGCAACGAACAACATATGCAAGACAATGGACCAGGGTATTATCTCCACATGTATGGTACAGCGTTGGTTCAATTGGTTCGAAAATCATTGACGACGAGCCATGATTGTTAACACGATGTTTAGCAAAGCAACTCGAATGGTTTCATAACATGGTGGAAACATATCTGAACGAATTAGGAAAAACGTAGAAATATCGGGTTTGAATACCCCATGAATTATGCACTCATCAGCTTCAATACAAATTTGATGTTTGTATGGATTTACTGACATCCTATTACTAGTAATAAAAAGTGGATGCTGTATATTAATTATATCAGCAAGCGCCAATGGCTTTCCGTTAGCGTTGGTCAAGCCGGTAAATAATACCGAAAAACGATCTCCATTCAAAGAAAGTGATGTTGAGTGTCTGGTGGGACGTTACAGAAATTATCTATTGAGAGCTGCTACCGCATGGATGTACTGACACCGCCGATCTCTAATGTCAGCAATTGCATCGTGTTGCACAAAAATTCAAGGACAAACACGATTGGATCTACTTCTTACATGATAATGCAAGGTCACACATTGCAAATTCGACCCGCGAAAAATTATTGAAAGCTAGGATGGATTACCATTTCTCATCCACCTTACTCGCCGGGCTAGACTTCTACTGACTATCACTTGTTTCGATTTCTCTCCAATTACCTGCGTGATAAAAAGTTCGATGATGACAGCAACCTCAAAACGGATTTGTCTGACTTTTTCAGCCAAAAGTCTCTGAACTTTTACGAACGCGGGATCTTTTCTCTACCAGAGCGCTGGCGGCACGTAAGAGGGTGCGATAGAGCATATATCAATGAAAATTAGTTTGACGTTTGAAAGAAATAAAATAAAATAAAACTTTTAAAAAAAATGACAAAACTTTCTTACCAACCTAATGCTTCACTTTCAATACAGAACTTGATATTAAAAGCGTTTAGGCAAAGTATTATCACTGATAATAAACTCCCAACTAATTAGTTTGTAGTAAACTCACGTTCAGACAAATAACTACTAAGATACAATGAATAGAAGTAATAAGAAAAAAGAATAGAGAGAGTAAATATATTATTTACTGCTTCAATAATTGCATATCAAATATAAAAAAAAATGAATTATTATGAATTGTTGAAGCGAAGTTAAGAAGTAGATGCAAATAATGAGTTTCTATTTGAGTGAGAATAACAATTTGGTAAAATAATGCACTTCACTGTTTAATGAATATTTTGATGACGGTTTGTCAGGAATATTCTAATGTTTAGTTAAAATATTTTTTTTAAATAACAGTTCTGAAGGACGAAAAACAGAGTTGGAAAGAACTTTTTCGAAGCGGTTTTTGTTCATGCAAAAAGATAAACAAAACAATTTAACGAGAATACTTCACTTCTGAATACTATTTTCACACATTAATAGTCGCAGCGATATCAGATATGAAAGTAATAAGACTTAATCAGAATGTTCAGAAGTTTCAAATACAAAATATTGATTGATCTTGAACAATACTGCAAAATATGAAAATCGGCAGGGAATCGCCTGAAACTCTACATAGATCTAAGAATTTTCGTGTCTATCTCCTGATTTAACAATTCTGCTGCTTCTGACAGTTGCAAAAGACTTCATAAATTCGATTCTGAGATTAGGATTTTTAGGGACACCGAACTTAACCTTCTTTGCAGTGATATCTAGAGAGATACACATTTAAATTATTAATTTAAAAAGCAGATATAATTATTGTCCAGCACTAAATTTTATAGTGATCAAAAATGAACTTTCTGCTGATCAATAAATCAAACTGACCGTTCACAAAAAATACTGATCATTTAAATACAAACCATTATTCTATCATTTAGTTTTTGACTTGTGAACATGTTAGATGTTATTTCCACTTTACACAAGCGGTCTATCTTAATATATAAAGTGTCGGATTGTCACGTGATTATGGCGCTGATGAAGGAATTCGAACAATATGTCGAAAATTGATGGCTCTTCCGTTAATGTCAGTATCTTTAGTTCTGTAAGCGCTTGATGGTGTATTTGACGTCATTCTTCAAGCAAAACCGTCCAAATATGATTCATTAAAACTTTTATTTGAATATTTTGAAAATTATTGGGTTAAAACCATTGATCTGAAACAATGGAATGTCTATGGGCTGCAGATAAGAGTCAACAGCAATGCTGAACGTATTTGCAATATTTTCGTTGGAAACTTTGCTTGACTGAATGTGTTTTTAGGTTATCATAATCGTGTCAATGCACGTCTATCGAAAAGTCATCCGAAAATATGGTCTTTCATCAGATTCCTCCAGGTTGCAGAAAACCGATTTAATCATCTACTAATTCAGATGAATGCTGGTCTTTCCACTCGATGGGAATCAGCAACAATCAATGCTGTGCAAAAACATCTGAATACATTATATTCACGTTATAACTATGGGGAAATAAATGCTCAAGAACTGCTCCATGGCTTATGATATGTTGTTGTCAAAAATTCTTTTTTGAAAAAGAAAAATTAAGCCAGGAATAGATTATCATTTGTTCGCATTATTTGAAGTGAAGTTGTTCAATTTTAACCGTATTAGTATGTGAATGAATTTTTTCTTTTTCTCACAAATAAAGCATTACCTTGTATACTATGAATTATGACAACAGTGAATTTGATCTCAACTTTCGGGATTATTCGTTTCGAGATTCGTTACCTCGGCATTTCACCTTTCGACATTCAGCGTTTTCGATATTATTCCTTCCATTATTGTCTATTTTCGTGATTTTTTTTCGACATTTTCGTCTTCGATATTTTTCTTTTCAAGTTATTTTCACGCATTCTTTTCAGGTCAGGTAAAGTTCAGTATAAGGTAGTTGATTACTCTACAAAACTTTGACGTATTACCCTGAAATAGACTAAAATAAGTTCAGGTAATAACTCGTTTTTCATTATTTAATTATTTTGGTATTATAAAAATACTATGCTGATTCGCTCCGTTCTTTTTGACAATACTTTGTGAATCTTCACCAAATATACAGATTTTGTAGCAAAAAAATCATTTCAAACTAAATTATTAATCCAAAAAAAGACTTGTCTTTTATGATTTGACGCTATAAACGTTGACATTATTTGATATGGATCAATTTCACCAAGCTTTTCTTTATAAATATGTGATAATAAACAGTGATTAAGTCGTGATTGTTTCATAGAGTTTGTAAGCGTGTTTTTCAATTGATTTAATATGCTAAATGCACGTTCAGCAGCTTCTGTTATAACAGGAAGAGTTAAGTAGAGTTTAATCAATTTATCAAATTCTCTGAACATTTGTTTATCAACATCGTATGAATTTAAAATTTCGTAAATGGTCGAAATCTTTGTAATTTGTTTTAGTCTTATCTGGTTCGTGTTAACCCATGTAAAAAAAGTAGGATTCTAATCAATTTTTTGTGATTAAAAATCGATTAAAATGAGACGATTTTAATCAGTTTTCATCGATTAGAACCGGGATCGGAACCGTTGGAACCGAACATATTTAATAGTAACTAAGGGTTCATTCAAGTGTAACGTAATCTTCGGTATATATGCGAGCGGTGATCATCTCAATATATGCTTGAGGTATTTTATACCATAGTAGATAAAACAAAAGATCAAAAAGAACGAAAGATTGCTTTCGTAATATTATAGATAGTCACCGAGCCATCTATTCAAAGGGAAAACAGCAGACTTGAAGTAGAAAAGTACAATAAAATGCGAAAGTAGTATAAAGTACTTCAAAGTAGCTGAAAATACTTTTAAATTACGTCAAAGTATGAGGAAGTACCTACAATTACGCCCAAGTACTTCTGAGTGTTCCGTTTTCAGTAGTGTCACATATCCAGGATTTTGGAGATGCCACCGCATCTCCTGAGGGAGACGCAGAGGCATCTCCAAAATCCTGGATATGTGACACTACGCGTTTTCAAGGTTTCATTCTTCATGAAGATAATACTAGATCACATCGAGCTTGGATTACCAATGAATTTTTAATCGAAAATCATAGTGAATCGTATCCGAATCCTCCATATTCTCCAGAGCTAAATCCCTGCGACTTCTTCTTGTTTCCGAAACTCAAAAATCAACTACGTAGAATTCAGTTCGATGACGCCAACGCAATGTTAACAGCTTTTAGGACAAGCCATTGATAGTCTCACAAAAGTAGACTTCCAAAACTGCTTCGAAAACTGGTTTATTCGAATGCACAAGTCCATTGATGCTGAAGGACAGTACTATGAAAAAATAAAGTTAATTAAAGCATTTAGAAGAATAGAATATAATCGCAAAACTAAATCTTACAAAATTAAGTACACATTTTAGTTTCAAATGTTGTTGTAATGTATTCTATTCATTGAAAGACACTGTTATATTTTCTGTTATTATCAAAAAAAAATAATCACTCATGTTTTTTCTGAAGGATATAAGCTACGATTGAAACAGACTCGTTTGTGATATTTGAATCTTTATTCTATTTATAAAATTATTCTT
>JAJEKB010021302.1:733652-776388 GCA_022393335.1 Macrotrachela quadricornifera | reverse complement strand
TCACTATTGGTAACTGATTCAAGTACAGCACACAGTAGCTTCCCTATTTCGCATTCGCGATTCGTGATAGTATTGTTGGCGGTAGAAGTGTGCGAAGCATCAGACAGCAATAAGTTCGATGCTTGATTCGTGAAAACTTTTATGACATTTGCTGGATTAATCATTTTAAAATAGTTACCAGAAAAACTGATATAAACTGCTTGGTTGTGTTTCACTTGTATATTATATAAAAGACCGAATGAAAAGAAAAACGACCACACAGCACAAATTACCCACAAAAGAGAAAAGGAAGAGAATGAAATTAAGAGAACATGGAAGAAAGAATATAATATAACATTCATCCCCAAAACATGATGGCATGCGAGAGAAGAAAACAGGGAGTGATATAATGGGTAATGTATCGCCGGCACTTTTTCATCATCTATTATTTTATGGTTTATAATGATATCAATGATAAAATGAAGAATTTTCAGTGTTCTATAGGTTGATAAACAATGAGTAGAAATACTAACGATAAGATTCGATGCAACTCTTAATTCAAAACAGGTTTCACGAACAGAATACGAAATTAAAAGACTTTTTTGTTTACCCTAATACTCTATTATTCTTTAAAAACAGTAATTTTTCATTTTATTCTCTCATTTCCTATGTATCTTGAAAATTCGATTTCTCGGGAATAAAGGCACGAGGGCACGAACTCTTCTGGTGTTTTTCATAGCTCATCGAGGTCTACTCATGACCAAAAGATGGGGTCTAAAACGCTTAACCACCTCGGTATGTTCTCTCGTTAGTTATTTCAGATCATAACATGTGGAGCATTTCGTATCCCATTTTATCACCGTTTAATACTTTGTATTAAAAAAAACAAAATATACCGTAAGATGCAGCATGAAAAGCTCTACAATCTATAAAGAGTCACTTGTTGTATAGTTGCATATTTTTGTTTTCAAAATGAGGGAAACTTTGAACGACCAAATTTTTGATGTTCCGAAAACAATATTTTCTCAGCAGTACCCACCATCCAGAAATTGGAAATTCAATAGCAATTCAAGTGGAATTCAAGAAATTCTACAATGAGGGTGCTCGAAACACTGTTAGACACAACCCAACTGAAGGTGCTACGAAGACCGATACATAAAATCCAAATGTGGGAGCTCTAAACATTGAATTCCACTTGAATTCCTTGAATTCCTTGAATTTCCAATTTCTGGATGGTGGGTATATCTCGCAAAAATAGTGCCACTGCTACCAGTTTTGATATGCTCTAAGTATGTTAGGTTCAAATGTTTGACTTGCTCTAGCAGTAGTTAGCGACTGTCTGTGTTTTGCAAAGGCAAGAGGAAAATATTCTTCAGGTGACATGATGTTGTCGAAGCCCTTCGACATATAAGATGGTTGTATCCACATCTAATACATTTTGATCGATCTGAACAATCATGCTTTTTAATATCGAAGCTGCATTCACCACAGGTTTTACATATGGTCTTGTCTTTAAATGGGTAGTTTTTCTAAAAATGTCCAATCTAACGACAGTTTCCACAGATTAACACTTGTGCCGGTGTGAGATATTCTGTAACTCTATATTTCATGTAATCAATCGACATTTCTTTTTGTTGGAGAGCCTTATTTCGTGTCTTCGCGTAGGAAAATTCAACTTTTATTGTGCGAACTGGATGTTGAGCAGGGTTGTTTAGTTGAATCGCGGTGACTACTTTCGGATATTGTTCTTTCATATTACGGACAAACTCTTGCGAATCTATGTTCACGGATACGTTCTGCAGAATTACACAGCTGTGGAGGAGTAGACAGCTTTTTAATTAGGAAAGATTCTTGACAGAGACGATTGAGCCAATTTTCACCATTAAATAGAAAAAGAAACGAATCGATATTATCTACAAAAATAAACAAAGAATCACTTTCAATATATTTATGACGATATGCAGCAATTGTGAGATCTACACATTGTTCTGTGGCATATTTTACCGGCACATCGATAACCAATTTGTCCTTTACACTTGCTTTAAACGAAATATGATAAGATGCATATGGATAACGTGTTATTGCAAATATACAAGCGATTGACTTATGTTATCATGTAAGTTTTCAACATCTACTGTAACTGTTTTCATTTTTTCAGGGAGTGTAGCAAATGCTAGCAGGTTGTGAGCGTTTTTGCTCTTCTTGATGTAGAACAATACTTGTATCACAGGATCTGGTCACATCATCAATTTGTCCTTTGGTAGCCTGTGCCATCTGATTATTTTCAGTTATGAATCTTGAAGTAGACGTATCTATTGGCTGATTCATCGATGTACAAGACGAGAAACATTGTTTGATGGTATGTAATCAACATTGAGTTCGCTCGATGGGGAAACAATGTATCGACCGCAACGAATCTCTATTTCACAGTTTAGCCTGCCAATAACAGTAGTGTTTCAACTGCTAGTTCGATTTTGTTCAATCAGACCAGTCTTTTCATAACTCATCGAATAATGTGGTCATCAAAAGTAGTGTTTATGAAATCGATATATGACTTTCAAAATGACGATAGTAACTTATTTTGTTCGTGGCAAACCCCTTTATCGTATGCGACAAATATCCTACAATCTGCATCACCAATTCATATCAAACTACTAGTTGTTCTCCTAGTGATGGTAGACCAGTCGAAGTAATCGTTCATGATTTCACATATATCGATCCAACCGCAAGTACAATAGTATTCGCCATGATAGTGGTGACCTCTTTTACCATGATTTTCTTGTCTATTATCGCTCAGCTCATTTTGGTATCCGTTGGTACTCGTTAGAAAATTCAATCAACTCCGTATTTCATTTCGCATACATTTCGGTAATATTTTTTCAGTCGTGCATTTATTTTTTTTAATATAACTATAGAGAGTGCTTCTATGTTCGATTTTTGTCTTGAATTTCCTGATGTTATTTATTAATAGCTGGAATATATCATTCTTATGACACAGAAGAATTCAAAACGAGAAAATAAGTAAATTGATCTAGCATTCTCTTTGAATCTTCGCGTAGAGAGTTCTGTAATTGGCTGTATTTCCATTGTATCCGTCGTCGATATGCACCGGATCGGTCTCACTGAAATCTCCTCCCCATCGTAATCCTGTTCTTTTGACAGCATCGATGAAACATTTGACTGCCGCTGGCTGTGTTCCACCAAGGCAACCACTATTGCAAAATGTGTTACTTGTTCCATAGACAACATTCATATCAATAGCATGTCCAATCTTATGGTTGCTGAGTTTAGCCGGTGTAACAATAGGATCAAGCACAATTGAATCAGGCTTTCGGTACGAATCGGTGATGTACAATTTCACTTTACAACTGTTTGCAGCTGCACAGATATTATTCATCGACGATCGAAAGTTTCCATCGATACTCACCGGTTTGCTTCCAATGGCAAAGCATCCAGTGGATAAATAAGGCTCAATTGGACAAACACCGTAGGAGACACCTAATGAAACAAGACAGACAAGAAGAGAAAAGGTAAGCATAGTTGTATTGCACGATGAAAAAACGAAACTTTCTTATATACTCCACCGAAATGTGATTCTGTTTTTCGTAGAATTAAATAAAATTCGATAATATATGCATCACTTCCATCGGTCGGAAGAAAAATATTTACTTTTCATTAATAGAACCATCTTATTCTTTTCATGCAGAATAATACAATGACGTAGAATATGTACAAATTATATTTCATCGATTGATTCAGAGATTGGAGTGAATAAGAAGCTTGTGATTTTTCTAGAAGAATCCTTTGCATCGTTGCAAATTAACCTGTTTGTTCGATCACGATTTGGTCAAGCTTCTATGTAGTCTCGAAAATAATTCATCGATGTATTATATTTTCGATAATAGAATCTTAACGTGTTGATCCGAAAGTCATATTATAAAAGATTAAAGGGTAAGATAGCACTATCTTATGTGTGAATCAATCCAAATTTGTATATTATGTATTATTACCATTTCTGAAATGGATAAAGATCGTGTTGTCTAACTGTCGTATTTCTCTCTTAAGGCCTCAGACTCCCTCAAAATCAGTCAATTTTTGCGAAGAACTTTCAAATTGAAATAATCGCATGGGAAGATAGCTCGTCTTCAGCTCTTTCAGAAATCATGTTTATTTTTCAATACTTCTTTTTTTATCTGATAATTTTATCGATTTCTTTAATCAGCTACCGTAAAAATACGATTTTTTACGTAGAAAACACATAGTTTTAATAGAATTTAAAGGTATTCAGACTTTCATCTCTTTAGTAGAATCCTAATAGAAAACGATTTATAATAATCGGAAAAAAATAAATGTTCAAATAAAATCTAGATTTACTATTTACTATTTCGAAAACATAAATACACTCACATTATGGTAAGAAAAACATACATGGCACATACTCTTGTATATATTAAGGAAACTATTGGATATTAGAGAGCACGAATGAAAAGAATCAAAAAATTTAGAAACGCAAAACAAAGTCAAGATATCGAGAATAACGTCATCTACTAGAATCGATAGATATCATATCAATGATCACTCTTATGCTACTTTCTTTGCCCTTTCTCTATCTGTTAACTGTTTATGCATCAGAAATACTGGTTTAATGCTTCTAAACGTACGAAATACTTGTAATGAATATCTTTTATCGGTGAAAAGAATGGCTGAGACAATGTATAGTCAACAATAACAGTACTTTTTCGAGCAAGTCAACCATTTTCGTGTCAGTGAAAGTAGAGTACTTTGTTGAATGACGTTCAGCATGTCATAGAAGGTCCTAATTATACACTGTTAAAAATCATGTGGGCAACTATTAGTCACTGAGTAATAGTCAGTTTTTTTAAAATATATCATAAAAATTTATTTTCAGAATAATGTTTTTCGTTTTTTTCTCTTACTCAAATGCGCATTCAATTTTTTTCTTTCCAGGCTCTATTGATGTATAAATATTTTTTTTTCTGTTTGAAAGAGCGTGTTCAGATGCAGGGTAAAACAAGGCTCAATTTTGAATTAAGTCATGTCACTATTGTATATACAGGCAGTTACATAACTTGATGATCATTTTTCGAGTACTTTTTCGGTCATTTAACTTATGATCTCCTTTTTGCATTTAAAAAGGAAAAATTTAGATAAAGAATCTCATACTGCCCTCCATCTTGCGACGCTCTTTCAAACAAAAAAATATCAATATATTGACTAAGCTCACTCATGTAAGTGCGAAACGTAAATTCGATGCGTTGAAACGCGGTTTCATAATAAAACGCGTTTAGTTCTTATATATCGAATGTGATTTTACGCAAAAATTGTTGCTATAGAATAGTTAACTGCGTGATCGAAATCATTCGTTTACATATATTTTACACATCTAGACTTTATTAGACTTCTTAATAAAAAATGTCAAGATGATTTTAAAATAGACAAAGGTTCAATTAAACATACCGCAAATAATCCATATTTATCTAAAGTTTCTATAAATAACAATAAAACAATATTGGAATAATTTTCAGCTATCCATAACCCTTTTGCCACACTATACTAAATACTACTATTTAAATAATATTAATTGCATGTAGTAGACAATAAAAAAAAATTATTTTTAGGGGGATGTCGCATTAATGTTAGCATTATTTTAATACTAATGCTAATCCGACACCTAATTATTTTATCAAAAAATAATAAAATCATTTAAAAAGATAAATAAAAAATCATTTGATGTGTTTAATATCTTAACTTTGAAAAAAATACATCTTATGAAAATAAAGTATTTAATCGATTAAATTCGCATTC
The DNA here is from genome assembly GCA_022393335.1 of Macrotrachela quadricornifera. Classification (NCBI taxonomy): domain Eukaryota; kingdom Metazoa; phylum Rotifera; class Eurotatoria; order Philodinida; family Philodinidae; genus Macrotrachela; species Macrotrachela quadricornifera. The sequence goes on along the minus strand of JAJEKB010021302.1, from coordinate 770,583 downwards.
AAATATATTTTATTTTAAAAAAGAAGACATTTCGAGCTAATATAGCTTAGTGGTGTGTATAAATGACTTCTGATCACTGGTTCATCTGTGAAGAATCTGATCGAACGTCATCGCCTAAGAGAAAATTCAATCTATTCGCCAGGGTAAACTAAGACTATCGAAAAATGTTGATGATGGTGGCTCAGTTCGAATCTGAGATATATTTGAATACATTTTTCAAAATTTTTAAATTTTTTACGAAACGCGTTTAGATGCGTTTCTAAAATAAATTGCGGCTAAACCCTTCGTTTGTTTCACTGGAAACACGTTTAGATGTGTTCGCTCTTAACGTTTTACAGGGAAATGCAACGCGTTTTTAGGCAAAAAATAGTTACATGGATGGACAGAGAAAAATGGATTGCCAAATGACCTACTTTTGAGCTTTGTTTGATCAATATCTCCCACAAAACTCAATATTTAGGCTTGAAAATTTTATCATAGTTTCTTCATTATGTTCCCAACATAATCTCTAAATTTTAGACCATTTGAATATTCCTAAGCAGAGATCGGTTTTTGAGGGGATGGGAGCCTTATAGACTTCAAAATGCAACACTTATGAAAAAGTATACGAGTGATGTTGACGAACTATGTTTGCCTTATGATTTATGAGTTCATGTCATTTTCCATTGTGATTTCTTTCAAGATAATACGAAACTATTTTCTATTAGACGTCCTGTTATCAATGGAAGCAATATTTTTGTTGGATGTATGAGGTCCTGAGTGGAAGACCAATTTCTTTTTGACGAATGTCCTGTTGCATATCAATCAAAACATCACAAAAGTTGGACTTATTGATGTATTGTTCTCAAAATCATTCAGACCATGAAAACTTCTAGTTTACAATATAGAACAATAGATAAAAAAGAAACATTTTAAATAACGTATCTGGTCTAATAAAGACGAAACAGTTTATACTATTAGACACGTATTTATCGGTGCTTTTGGACCAGATCGATGCTTGAATTTGTCGAACTGCGGTCGTCTAGGCAAGGTATTAAAACGTCCTGATCGTGCTGATTTTGCTTCATTTTTCTTCCGTTCTAGTTTGATTTGATCTATGTGTAGTTCTCTGTCGTGAGGATATTCAATTAACAATTCTGCTCGCTCACGTAAAACGGGCAGTAAATCATATAAATCAGATTCACTTATTGACGAACGAAGAGATAACCATAATGAATTTTCCTCATGTTGAATCAATGTTCTTATAAGCCAATATCTGAGTCTTTAAAAGATAGTGAATAACAGTTGAAGTTCAGGCATAAGCTCTATGTGTAACTCACTCGGCATAACTGCCCAGAGTAACTTTCCGGATAATATAGTAGTCGAGCTCTTGGAAAAATAAATGGCTGACTACCTAAAAGTTCTATGCTTAGATTTATATCTGACCAACTCGATAATATATCGTGTTGATCGTGTATTTTATCTTCGTTGAAGTTCGAGTAACAATCATCATTGATATTTTCTTCTATTGGAATATGAACACCTTGCCAAGCAAATACATTGTCAAAATGATCAGGAAGCGGTTCAGTATCACTGTACAAATATATCAAAGACTTCATCTTAATATTTTGAAGAGATTCTTCAACAATATGTAATTGACGTTGTTGTTTATAAGAAAAATGTGAAAAACAATGTTTTTTCGTTATTTTCCACAAATGATGACATATACATAAACCAAAAATCTTAGGACTAGAAAGAATGTTCATGATAAGAGAGTAGATACTATATAATGTATCACAATCATCTAAATCATATTCATTTTTGCTTACGACAATAATAAACTGAACAGCTGTATCACGTACTACTAATAAATTCTCCGCGCGAATATATTCAATGCGCATTTTTCTATTAGGGATATCATCAGTATTCAATCGAATTAAATATTGATCTTTTAAAAGAGGTATTGGTAAAGGATTTATGCATAGATAATCATATAATTGAAGCATTCCCCATAAATTTGCTTCTCGTGGTAATTCAGTAAGTAAAGCAGATGGATGTGCTGTAATGATTGATCGATAGATAGGCATAAACCATGTAAAACGGATTTGAGAATCCAATATATATTCATTATTTTCGTTTTGAATAGATACAAAATCATCTTTATGAATGATCAATGCGGATAAATAAGGAAAATGATCAAGTTCTTGTTGAGTAAGTTCGACAGTTTCCTCGGAAGTACCAAAACGAAATTTATACAATGTCTCTTGATTTTTTTTAGATATTTCACCCATTTGTTGTCACGCAAAAAACATGAAATGACTATACCTGTTATATCTACCTGTAATATTTTATTGCATTTACTCGGAAGAACGCAAAAATTTAATTTTTTTCTTTATTATTCTTCTAAGAATGAATCATACTTATGTTGGTTTATTCCAAGATTCCTTACACTATCCTTTTGAAAATATTTCAACTAAATAGATGCATCGATTAAAAGAAAAAGATTATTTCAACTTTTATAAATATTAAAATTATCATCTTTTCTGTTTAGTTATCCTTTGGTTAGATAAGTGAATGACATCATCTTGGAAATAATAGAAATTACATGTTGTTTACAATTCTCATGTTCGAAAGATCTTTTTCACTTACATATCATGTGTAAAATCTAACTGTAGGATCATTTGTCCTGGTTTAAGACAACCAATAATCTATCTAAAGACAAAACTTGATATAATATAGATGTCGTGTTTTTTTTCTCTGGAGAAAAACAAACCTATCAAAATTACAAATGATGATCAGTGAAAATAGGATATGGTTATTCTTTAAAAGCTGTTCGAATACTCGTTATTCTCGTTTTACTATTAGCAGCCAATGATTCCACTGATTGATGCATATCCATACTAAATTTTTCTACTATTTCTATTTATTATAACTATGTTCTTCAAACATTCGCCGTTCGATTTCTCGTGTCAATTGAAGTGAATGTTTCGAACGTTCCAGAAAAGTAACGTACAATTTTTGCACACTGGTTAGTGATAATCGTTGTATACCAAGAGTTTGGATAGATTTGAAAATACTCTCTTCATTTAATCGATCCCAATTCTCGTCTTTCTACTGTTGTACATATTCATCAATTAATCTATCACCGATATTTTGAGACGAAAGGTGTTTATCTTTGATTTGATTAACCTGTTTGGGTATTGATTGAACTAATCGCATTCATCCACATTCACTTACCTGTTTCAAATGTGTTTTCAGAAGTTTATAATCAATAAATTTATTCAGAGCTTCTTTATATTTTTCAAATCCTTGTGCTAAAGAACTATCAAAATGATTTTATTTATTAGTAATAACATGATATTCTTCAGAATTTTGATCGATAATATGTATTCTTGAACAAGCAACAAAGATATGCTTTGAGAAGTTCGTAATTTTTCCCGAATAATTTATTCGTATAAATAGCAATTTCTTTAATTATACTACAATAAACTTCTTCAGTAATAGAATTACATAATTGTGCGCGAAATAAACATTACTGCTGAGAGAAAGATAAAATGAACTGTCGTTTCTATCTGACTATGAAGTCAAACTTTCTTTCAAAATTTTACAGGTAGATCTTCGAAGAAAACCTTTATCTTTGTTCATCATCTCCGTGATAGATCTGTAGAAAGAAACTTTGCTATCAATAGAAAGTATCCATAAAAGTTATTTGTTGGAATTTCTATTTCATCAAAAAAGAATTGTCTTTTTTGACTCATTTTATTGAATAAAAAGATAACATGAATCTTCCATTAGCGATTTCTCTAATGTATTTTTGTCAATTAGTCAGTGAGATTTTTCTTTTCCAAATAATTACGTACAAAAATAAAATTTACAAAGAGTTTCTTTTAATGAGAATTAAACCACTACATCCTTCATATTGAACGTAAGTGGGTTTATTTGGTTTGGTTTTTGCATTGAAAAATTTCGAACCAATATCTCATTCTATGACAAAACGTTTTGCAATCTCTCGTTGTCGGTATAACACATTATGTATCTGATTGTATTGGCTAGATGATAGTAAATACTCTACTTCGGTAATCCAATGATCAATTTGATCATTCGTAATTGTTGAAAAACGATTCAATGTGTTTCTTATTAGCATGCGATCTGATACTGGCAGTTTGTAAAGATAATATGCAAATTGTTTTTCTTTCTCGATGGGATCAAATGTAATGACTGCAAGTTGTTCAATATGCAACTTGAAAGCTATCACATTGATAGAATTAAGTTTGCTCAGATCAAAGCATGATGAATGATCGATTAAATGAATTTCGGATATCCGTTGTTTTCGGGATGGTGACTAAAACATTTCCTACATTACGGTCAACATTTTCCATGGAGTGATCGAACAGATCCATACGTGCCACGATTGGATGAGTCATTAGTTTACCTCTTATTTTTTATAGTAAATCTATTAATGTAACAGTTTTTTCATCTTCCTAAGCTCAGGAATAAAGACACAAGAGAATGAATCCTTTTGAGGTTTTTCATATCTCATTGAGATCTACTTGTCTCCAAAAGATGGGATCTAAAATGCTTAAACACTTAAGTATATTCCCTCGTTAGTGGTAGAAGATTTTGTACAGTTTAGCGATCTAGTGGATCATGTATTTTTGTTTGACACATTCTCATTGAATTGTTCTAATGAAAATCTTAAATAATATTTTCTTATTCATTAAACAATTTTTTCATATGATCTTTTTTATTGCCAATGATAAAATAAAATATTATTTTCAATTGTTATAAATTCCTAAGATAAAATATATCGCAAATTGCAAAACATTCTGAAAGCATGATTCAATTTTTCCATAGAGCATATTTTTAATTATTTCTTAGATAAAATTCTTCATATACTTTTTGTATTTCATTAATCTAATTGAAGATAAATCAATGTAGGTTAAATAATTATTATTTTAATTTGATTCTATCAAAAAAAGAAAATCATTGAATAATATGAAAAGAAAAGCAGTTAAGTGACATATAACGAATGACGCAAAAGTTTTTGTAAAACAATTTTCCGAGGAATCAAAAATATCTATTTGGAATCTATGTTGAAAGGGGTTTTGTTATCTGTAAGGTCCAGCAATATACAATTGAATACATAGGAGAAAATCGAAAAAATTGATTTTAAAGAATAAATTTTAGTGTCCTTCGAATATGTTTCGTATCCAATGGAGAGACACTCTGGAGTTATTTTAACCACAGAGATAAACATTCTTTCAATGTAGATTTCAAACAGGCACTTTCGATCTTTCTCAAAAAAGTTTCAGCTGACGAAAGATAGTGCAATATTTTTGCATCATCTACACGTACAACTAATTGCACCAATAAAGTGATATAAATATTTTTGTGCTAATCTCAATGTAATAACTGTAGCACTTGATAATGGTATTGATGACACATCTATTTTGAATAAAGTTTGATTTATAATTAATATATCTGAAATAATTCATCAATTGTTTTTGACAACAAAATTAATAATTTTTATTTATTCTTGATTACATAAAAAAAATAGATTGACAACCTTCGATTATAATAGTAAATGTTCTTTTAGTTTGATCTATTCGATAGAGAACATTTTTTCTTTGAAAAAGTATGTCGCAAAAACCGAAGAAGGAAACAAAATTTTATTTAAATTCTAACTTATAATTATAATTTATCAAAAGGAAATAAATGTCACAATATCTAAAAAAAGAAAAAATAATATATCTTTATTATAAATTAACATTTTGAAAGAATATTAAATTTTCAATGATTCAATAATTTTGTCATTCTCAACTTGTAATTAATGAATGAACTAGATTAAATGATCACGCTTCATATTCTAATTTTTATCCACTTGAGACATTCTATTAAAAACCAAAATATACAACGTGAACAGCTTGAAAATTTACACAGAATAATTCGAGAAAGATGAAGAAAAAAAAATCAAATTTATCATGTGTCAGAAAAAGCATGAGTTGTTCCGATGATCCGAACAAAATCATTCTCAGTCGTCTTGTAATCATCTTATCAGCAATCAAGAAGGCACTGTTTCGCAGTGTTTTTGTAAAAGAGTCTGGTATTTCAAACAATTGAGCTGTTGGAGTAACAGGTGTTGCACAATGACGTGATTTATTAATTAAACTGTGTTGACAAAATAAAATATTTACTTGCTTATTTCACATTCACTTGGTAAAAGGAATCTTGCTGCGAGCGACATTATTATTTTTTCACACTCTTCGTCATGTATACATGGAGTAGGTGTTGTTTTTTGAATAGCTTTTTCTTCTTCTGCAGGATGACAATGTTTGTTGATTTGTCGAATAAATGCATTGTGTATATCCGTATGAAGTTTTGCTGGACAACCATTGAATGTAGAGAACCAACATTTTTTGATCTTTGCTACTCGGTTCAGCTTGAATAAATATTTATTCAATTCAATCATAGGTTTTCCTTTTTGCGATTGAATTATAGAAATAGTCATAGGTGGTTGGTTTTCGATTGTAGGAAATGAAGATGGCGTAGTCATGGTCAGACATTTACAGATATACTGTTATTATTTTTTATTTAGTTTACTCGAAATCGAACGTGACGTGTCGTCGTTCCTACTGGTTTCAATCCCACATCAACAGAATCGTCACAAAAAAATCACAACGAGTAGAGGATTATACATTTTCCCGCTTCATCCATCTTTTTTCCTTTCGATATTAGTTCTTTCGGTCTTTTTCTTTTTGGCCTAATGATGGCCAATCTATATTTTTATGATCGAGAGCCTCTCAATATATACTCACGGAGAACTTGTATGTGCACCAATCGGTGATGCATGAAATAATTCATTAAATTATGCTCTATAGCAATGGAAAGAGAATGATCATCATCGTGTCTTTTCTCTTCATTGAAATCTATTGATTTGTTTTTTTTGTATAAACTTAACGTTAACATCACTGAAAATCTAACATGTTGCTTTTCTATAACTATGTACATAAAAATCATTAATTCAACCAAGGATTTCGAGCATTCTACGTCCTGGAAAATATACAACACAAACAATTGCTCTGATTCGCTTATTTCATGATAATAAAAACCGCAACAATTCATAATAATGAGTATTTTGAAAAATCGAGGGCCTCTGTACAAAGATGTCATGTGTTGAAGTCTAAAGGGTTGTACATTTTTTCGATGCTTGAAAAGTATTACTTTTGCTATTGGACAAAAATCAAGCAATATTAAATACCTGGTGATGTAGCATCTGAATCATTAAGAGAATCATCTGGTGGGAGAAATACCTTCGACATAAACCAAAAGTAAATTGGTCATGATAGCTCATCTATGCATATCACATGTTGATAGTTAGAAGATATGGTTTGAGTGTCTGAATACTCGAAATTGTTGATGTTCGTATGTTTTTTGAAAATCGAAGTATATTTGAAACAAAAAGACAGATGAAAAGTATATCTACTACAAGATGATGATAAATATGAAACCATCAAGCCAAGAGAAAAAAATCTCGATGTTGATCTAATTTTTGCACCATGGCCAAGTTTCTTATTTCGCAGACGAATCATTAGACATGTGCGGCGTTGTCATTTCGAGTTCAGTTTGATCTTGCTATAAAAAGATTCCAAAGTTCACATTTATCGCTCAAAATATGTAATTTAATATACCTTTCCTTTCAAATGCGTGTCATCGCTGACTCTACATTGAAGCCATTTATGGCATCGTTTCGGCAAACAACAGCAGCACATATCACCTAGTGGTATAATCAATTTTGGATCGATCTGATGTGGTTTCAATGGATGAGTCAAATAAGAAACGATGAGACCGACAAGCACGACAGTAATAACAGCAATTGGTGTGTACCACATGTAACTCACCGAATATAAATCGATGAGAGGATCACGTCTAAATAGAAGTGTTGGAGTATCAGAATAAAAAAATATTTGAGCATCCAGTCTCTAGTGCTTCACATTTAAAAACCTTTCCAGTATTGAAACGTCCTCAATAAAAAAATCTTTTTCTGAATAAAACTGTCTTTTGAAGGATCTTACTTTATTGTTACGATAGTTGTTGTCCACTTTGTTGTCATTTCTTCTACTGTACCGTTTGTACTAAAAGGACAATTGGCTGTCGACAATGGCAATTGCACATTTGCCATTTGTTTTCTTGTAATTTGAGCACCCAAAAAGATCCATAGAAGTAAGGCAAGACTAGTTAAAAATCCAGCAAGACCACCATGCTTATTGGCTTGTGGGAAAAAGAAACCAAGAAAGAAGACACCCATGATAGGACCTTCCAAGACGCCGAATAGAGATAAAGCTGCATTAAGAATCGATCCTAAATAACTGACCACATAGGTAAGTAAGATAACAAATGCTCCAAGTATGACTGAAAATATTTTTGATATAAAACCTTGTCTTTGATCGCTCAATTGACGACCCATTAATCCTTTATAAACATCTTCGATTAGCACTGCTGCTAGACTATTCAATCCGGATGAAATTGTCGATAATGAACCAGAAAAGATACAAGCAAGAAATACACCTGGTAAACCCTTCTTGTCACCCAATACTTCCATGACAAAATATGGAAAAACTTGATCAACTTCTTCAATTTTTTTAGCTGTATATGGATCACAATCAGCATAATATGCATAGATTATCACTCCGATCAGACTTGAGATGAGAATAACTAGTGAAGAACATACTGCATTAATAATCAAAGCTTGCTTAGCACCACGTGTAGAACGTATACATATATAACGTTGTATTAATGTTTGATTAAATCCATATGTAGCAAGAAAATTGAAGGAACCACCAATAAGCACTGACCATATCGTATGCCGAGCACGAGGATCAAAGCTGACACTAAAGTCAAAGAAAGCTACTAATATAACACTCCTTCAATATAGTTTTCTATTTCATACTTGTTGAAGACAATTCTTCCACCTTGTGATGCAATTGAGAATGTTTTTTTAAAACCACCGAGCGTAATTAGACCTTGAATAACAGCAGCAAGAAGACCAACCATAATCACTACTGCTTGTAGAACGTCAGTCCAAATGACTGCTTTCATACCACCCTAAATGGCAAGATATTAATAATCTCTTAACTATTTATAATTACCACAGAAGAATAAAATGTACAAATAGCGCCAATCGAAACAACAGAGAGCCAAATATTTAAACCAGTAGCTAAATAGACTCCATATATAATTCTTTCTTTTTCATAGATTCAAAATTTGTTTACTTTGACTCAGTGCCAATGCAGGTGCATATAACACAATTGCCATGTAGATTAACTGAACAACAGAAATACAAATAAAATATATTGCAAGTTAACTCATTCTTACCATAATGGATGAGAAGGTGAGTGAAACACACATTTGTACTGTTCGATCGAAGCGCTGCTCTAGATACTATAATGCATTTGAAGTTTATTTTTAGAAAGTCAATTAAAGAGAAGAATACTTCATAAGCACTTGTAAAGTTCATCTCACGAAATTTCGGCATAAATACAAATGCGCTCACAAGTGAAGCGATCGTCACCGTAATAACTATCAATAAATAAATACTAAGTTAATGATGATGAATAAAAATCCAACATTCTTTTGTGAAACACGATCTAAAAGGAGTATTGATGTGTAAGGGTAAAAATTTGCATTCACTCCCCCTGTCCCTTTCCTTCACTGACCGTGGCCGACAGATTAGGGTAGCGTTACATAGTCTGGCCGCTTACTATTCTAGTATGGACTGTAATATGTAGAGGACTAAAGACTATTGTACAAACTTAATTGAATAACTATATCCTGCAGAGATTGCGCTAATAGCTTTTTACCTTGGTAACAATACATAGTACCGAACAAGTAAATTTCACTCGGTGTACCCAACAAAGTAATGGCTGAAAGAAATGAAACTGCGATACTAAGTGCTGTTGGAAAGACCTATGCAGATTTATAGAAAGAGTTGTATATAATCATCTATTTCTACTTACTCCCATGGTTCCATCAGCTGTAAAATAATAGGAAGACATATATCAACACTTGAATATGAAAGTGAAGTAATCATACCTAGAAGAAACTCTTTCGCTGAGCTTCGTTTTGATTTGAAAAATCCGAATATCACACCAATGACAGCTGAAGAGAGAAGAAGCCCCACAAGAAGAACATAATCAACAGCACTCAATGTATGTGTCGCCATATATGTTGCGTATCAACTTCAATATTGTCTGAAATATGCGTAATAAGGGCAATTGAATGATTAAATCTATTATTTTCTTTAGTTGTCAGTAAACGGAAAAAAGCAAATAACAATAAGAATAATAATAAATATCTGAAAATATATGTGAAGAATGATAAATTTATGGCTTAAACATAAAACTTTCTCGTGTTTTTTTTTCATTTCAAATCAGAAAAGAAAGTTTTACGATGGCATATACATACATGATATCCTTACCTTTACTATTTACTTTGGCTTACATTGAATTTGCATAGAGAAGAACAGGATACGACTAGATGGTAAAGATTAGATGTAACTCTCATACTGACATTTTAATCAATCCTCTTATGAGACTTCTTAACAGATAAAAAGCCTTCATTTGAAACAATATCAGAGAAGTGTTGACGTTATGTATGATAAATTTCAACGTCTAACGGAAATTAGATATACCGTCAAGCCTAATTGCAGGGGCGGCACGAAGGGGTAAAAGCAGAGGGGGGGGGTATTTTCTAAAATGGAGAAAATTTTAGAAATCGCTTTGACTTTAAAAAATTAAAGTCTTAGTATCTAAGTTAATAATAAAAATAACTGTATTATTAGCCTCTACTTGTTTGTCTATATATTTAATTAAAAGTAATTTTTAAAAAAACCAAAGAAGAACATAAACAAGTTAAATTCAACGCCCACCTTTATTTTTTGAGCTAATTTTTTATTATCAATTTGATCTAAAGTTGATGTTTCTAATGCACATGTAAGTAATGAATTATAGATCTTTGTTGTTGATGGATCACGAGATATAATTGTTTTGGATGATCTTAATTTATCAACATCAACAGTTGTTGATGTGGATGACATATTTTTAAGTATTGTATTAAATAAAACTAATAAATCATTTAGTGACTCTTTTATTTTTCCAAAAGATGATGCTGTTTCAATTAAAAAATTTTTTGTACTAACAGTTTCATCAAATAACATATCAAAAACTTTAGATGCAAGTTGAGTCTGTTTTAAAATAAATTGAATATGACCACAAATATTATTTTTTATTTCAATGATATTTTGAGAACTATCTGAAGATGTATATTCATTGAGTAATACATCAGATGATGATGATACGCATTCATTGTCAGCTAATGCTTGAGCTATTTCTTCTTCTATTATATCTTGTGATGTTTCATTTGATGTTGGTGTTAATGGCTCATTCAATGTTGTTAATTCTAGAAAGATGCTATTAGCTAATGATTATTTTTACATGAATTATATTACTTGATGTCGATAACTGTAAAGATTGATTATTAATAGTTTATTTAAGTGGTTTTAGTAATTTTTCATATTTTTCTTTAGTATCAACACTATTATGACGAGCATCACAGTGACGTTTAAAGTTTTTGATAAGAATCGTTGTAAAACATAATGAACATTTCCTTGAAGAACTACTGGACATTGTATTAATAAACCTAAAATACAAGTCTACTAGTGTGATGTGAAACTTTCATTTGGTGGATCGAGTATAGCTACCATAATAAAGTTCTCGAAAAACAATTCTTAATGGCAAAGCTAAAACAAATAATAAAATCATTCTATGCGTCATCCGTCAGGAAAGGAGAACAAAATAATATTATTATTTGATAATACACGCATCAATGAGTGATCATCATTATCTCAGATTACTAGGCGTTTCAAATCATAGGTGTCTATAGCAGAAAGAGTGAATTTGAATATAGCTTGTATTGATCTTACACTAGTCGTGACATGCTTCTCGATAAACAAACGATTAAATATATATCAACTAAGGAGAATATTACTTCAATTTGTTACACATATAAGATTTTTATAATGATTTCTTAGTATTAATAATTCTTTCTTTTTAAAGCAGAAGAATAATGAAATTTTAAAGTTTGCATTATAAATCAGGAAAAAATCGAGAGAGCTAAAATAAGTTGTCAAGTACCCAAGAAGTTTGAGATATATATATCCTCTCAAATTGGAGAAAATTCAAGGTATATTTTCTCGCAAATCAGAGAAAGTTTTAGATAATTTTCTAGCAAAATCAGAGAAAATTCTGTTCACATTTTCTAAAAGCAGGAGGGGGGGGGTACCCTCCTATCTCCCCTCCGGTCGCGCCGTCTCTGCCTAATTGTCTTAGGACATCTATCCAAATAGCAGAAGATGATCAAGAATTCATTATTAGTTAAAAGCAATTTGTTGTGTTAAACACAAAAATTCTTGAAATCAATCTATTGATGAAACAATCAAGAAAAAGTCTTTCTTATATAAATATTCACAACACTTGAAACAAGATGTTGTTTATATAACTGTATAAAATGTTTTCAGTTGTTAGCACAAAAACTTCCTTCGGCAGCATCATTTTCGAAACATGGAAAGTTCATTTTGAATTGAGAGGCTAAAGCTCGAAGAACAGATTTTGCAGCACCATCAGCCCAGGTGGCTCGATTTAGATAATACGCTTCACCAACCATTGTTAATGCTTGGCGGTTAAATCTCGGTAGAGGATTTAAAGCCCATTTAGTAATGTCTTGGTTGGTAACAGTACTATTAGGACGTTGGAAATGCCAAGCACTTGGCCAGACTTTAGGGAAGGTTCGTAATGGTCTAGGAATATTGACATCTGGAAAAAGTGATTGAAGACCTCGTCTTATCTCTTCAATAAGATCATCAGACGATGATCTAAGAATATATTCTTCCCATACACCAACACATGCACTATCATCATAAACTGATCGAGTCAAATTTTGACCATGACCATCAGGACGCTGAACGGATAGAACTTCAATAAAATTAATACAGTTTTGACGTGTCCAGGCACGATCAAGAGAACCTAATGGTGAAACTAATTGTGTTTCTTCCCACCATCTTCTAGGCCAGTAATTATGAATTGTAATCATTTTAATTGGTAAAATTGCTTGGAAATATGGTGAGGATTTAATATCTTGTGCTACAGAACCTACGATGTTTTGCCAACCATATGGATCAATTGCGGATATAATCTGTTTAGCACGAATTTTATATCTTGTTGTTTCTACAGAAAATACAAAGCTGGTATCATCATTTTCACTATAATCTTCAACTCTTAACACTTCTTCAGTTAAATACAGTCGAGCATTAAATTTTGTTGTAGCATTGAAAATCATTCGTTTTGAAAACTGAGACATTCCACCATGTGGATAGAGAATGTCTCCACCAACATCAAATTCTTGACTAAGAAATTCCATATAAGCTTTAGGATGTGTATCTTGAAAATCGGATCGAAAACGAAACGAATCACGCAAATATTCAGTCGCTTCATCGCCGAGAAGCGAACGGGCATATGCAGCTAAATCAGCGAAATGAGATAAACTATCGGGTGACGCACGATACTTATTTATCATTGCTACCCATAAACGATCAGCTGCATTGAAACCCTGTTCGTCATTTGTACAGGTCAAATTTACATATGCAGAGCACATATCATTGTATTGAGTATAAAATCGCCCACGTGTTTTTATTAAGTTTGATTGATAAGCATAGGTACTTGCGGTTATATTTAGTTCATTAGCTAACTGAACCATAACAGGTTGCGATTTGTAATACCTTATGGAACCCAACGGAATAATATGACCATCGGATATCGGAACAGTTTCGCCTTGATAGTTTAAATCATGACCTTTTCCTCCAACTCGATTTTCTCTTTCAACAATGCATAAACTATTTTTATATTCGGGCGCTAAGTGATATGCTGCATAAGATCCCCCGAAACCAGCTCCTAATACCAATACAGGACAAGTTAAAGGAATCAAATCCCTTTTTGCTAAGTTATCCGTTTGTTGCGTACGGTTTATTTTGCTTAAAACCACAGAAACTATAACAAGATTTGCCGTGATAATAAGTAGCACAATCACGAATACAGCGATGTAAATGAATTTTTCATTAACCATTGTAATATTCTATATTTTTTTTGTAATTTTACAGAAAAACAATCTGAAATAGACAAATTAGAGGAAACGTTTAAGGAAAAGATTCGAGTTTAAATTTATATTGAGACAAAAATTGTATCTGTATACCAGTTCCAAACAGGGTTGCCAAACGGGGGAGTGCCACAATCAATGCAAACTTTGTGGAATTCCGCAAAGTTCACGTTGATTGTGGTGCTCTTAGTTGGCAACTCTGGGTCGAAATCAAAACTAGGCGAAACTCTTTTTATCAATGTAGATAGAAGACTTCTACGAATTTGCAATGACATCTGGGAAAATCATAAACTCGGGATAACTTACGAGGGAACATTCCCAAGTGCCCCCTCGCTTTTGAGTTCGGACTCTATGCATAAGGTAGACCCCAGTGAGGTATGAAAAACCCCAAAAGGATAAGTGCTGCTAGGTCTTCTGTCCAGAGTTATAGGCATTTTACTGAAATTTTAGCCTCTGGCATGGTATATACCAACAAATCGAATGACGGTATTTTGAGCTGAGATTTTGCCCACAGATAGATCTATTTGTGAGTAGAATACCCTGAAAATTTCAGCTCAAAAGAATGTTTCCTTCCTGAGATATTAAAGTCCCAAAAATCAATCATATCCCACGAAAGATGTTAGAATTTACTGTTTTTTGGGACTTTGATATCACAGGAAGGAAACATTCTTTTGAGCTGAAATTTTCAGGGTATTCTACTCACAAATAGATCTATCTGTGGGCAAAATCTCAGCTCAAAATACCGTCATTCGATTTGTTGGTATATACCATGCCAGAGGCTAAAATTTCAGTAAAATGCCTATAACTCTGGACAGAAGACCTAGCAGCACTTATCCTTTTGGGGTTTTTCATACCTCACTGGGGTCTACCTTATGCATAGAGTCCGAACTCAAAAGCGAGGGGGCACTTGGGAATGTTCCCTCGTTAGTTTTTTTTATCTGGAATTTGTAACAGAAGTAGTTCGTACTACACTGTAAAAGAAAGTAGAATAATAAACCCTTAAAGGGTTTATGAGCGTCATATACACGGAAAAGAAAACGGATTCTGTGTATCAGAGATACACTGGCGATACGTACAATATGGTGACAATACGTACGATACGATGACAAGCGATAAGCGAAAAACCTAGATTTATTTAGATCAAATGAAAGCTCTCAGTGCCAAACTAGCGGGATTCGAATATTAGCGGCTCTTGGCTTGCCTAGATGGAGATATCTAAATGTCAAGGTATGTGAAATTTAAGCATAAAAATGAATCAGAGAACGTTTTCTCCAATATTATAAGTACAAAACATATTGTTGTTTGTGCCAATTATGGGGATTGTAGGGATCCTCTTTCATATGACCCGAACAACATCATGCTTTGTCCTTATAATAGAAGAATGAATTTCTCCTCTTGTTCATGGAACCGGTGTTTTCTATTAACCACGGGAAAATTTTACTCTATTATTATGAGGACAAAGCATGATGTTGTTCGGGCCATATGAAAGAGGATCCCTACAATCCTCATAATTGGCACAAACAACAATATGTTTTGTCCTTATAATAGTGGAAAAAACCTTCTCTGATTCATTCTTATGCTTAAATTTCACGTACCTTGAAATTTAGATATCTCCATCTAGGCAAACCAAAGACTCCTAATATTTTAACCCTGTGAGTTTGGCACTGAGAGCTTCTATTTGATATAGATAAATCTAGAGTTTTCCCGTATCGCTTGTCACATCTCCATTGTAAGAAGATAAAATTTCATTGAGTCATGAAAATACAAAATTCATACGATAAAATCGTGAAATTAAAGTTCCTCTGTTAAAAATTCCAAAATTATGACAAATGTATAGAAATATAGTAAGGAGATAAAGCGGATTCCCGAATTGCGAGATCGTACGCATAGTACAAATCGCCATGGGATCGTAGAAATCCCGGATACGATAGCTTTGCTGACTACCTCCTTAGATCCACAGGTCCTATTATATAGGGGTATCCTTAGGGTCTCAAGTGCTAAATTTTCGAGGTACTTTTAGGTTCTCAATTCCTATATGTACGAGATTCCCTTATGTCCTTAAGTGGTATATATTGGAGGTATCCGTAGTTCAAGTGGTACATTTTGGACGTACCCTTAGGTCGTTAACTCGTATATCATGAAGATACTCTTAGTTTTCCAAGCCCTAGTATATAGGGTTACTCATAGGTCCTCAAAGGCTATTATATGAGAGTACCGGTAGGTCCTTAAGAGCTATTATGCAGGAGATCTTTTTGGCCTCAAATCCTCATATATAGAAAAAGGGTGATCCCAAATTCTTGGCGCCTCTCAGAAAAACTATTCGTTGTCCCTAATAGTAAACTCCAAAATGCTCAAACTTTGCTAGCTTATTCCTTTTAGTGTGACGAATATTATCCTAAATTCTCAACTGTCTGTCCTGAGAAATAAGAGATTTGTATAGGTTAACATTCTTGAAATGTTATTTTTCTTCATGCGGCAAAAATAATGGTTAGCGCACAATACATGTAAATAGACTGTTTTTACATTTCATTTTTCCACCACTTGATACGTTGTATTAAGAAAACAAAATATACTTCCTGCTGATGAAAAGAACGATATTTTTACACTTCATTTTTGTAGCACATAATACACTGTATTAAAAAGCAAAATATACTACAAGATGTAGCGCAAAAAGAACTACAATCAACAAAAGAGAGCTTGCTTTATAGTTGCACATTTTGTTTTCAAAATAGACAAAATTCGAAGGCACTACTTTTTGATTTTTCGAAAAAAAGAATTTTCTGGTATCATTAGCTGCAAAGCATTTTGTCCATTTTGAAAACGAAAACTGCAATTATAAAATAAGTTGTACCTTGTAAATTACAGAGTTTTGCACGCTGCATCTTCTAGTGTATTTTGTTTCTTTATTAAAGCGTATCAGGTGATGAAAAAGCTGAAAAAAAAACAAATTGGTTACTACAAACAGTTAAAGACTAGTGTTTTCGAATTTTGTCTATTTTGAAAACAAAAAGTACAACTATAAAATAAACTCCCTTTTGTAAATTGTAGTTCTTTTTACGTTACATCTTGTAGTATATTTTCCTTTTTAATACAGTGTATTATGTGCTACAAAAATGGAGTGTAAAAATATCGTTCTTTTCATCAGCGGGAAGTATATTTTGTTTTCTAAATACAAGGTATCAAGTGGTGGAATAATGAAATGTAAAAACAGTCTATTTACATGTATTATGCACTAACCACTATTTTTGCAACATGAAGAAAAATAAAATTCCAAGAATGTTAACCTATACAAATCTCTTATTTGTCAGGACAGACAGTTGAGAAATTTAGGATAATATTTGTCATACTAAAAGGAATAAGCTAGCAAAGTTTGAGCATTTTGGAGTTTACTCTTAGGAAGAACGAACAATTTTTCTGAGAGGTACAAAGACTTTTGGATCCCCGTCTATATTCGTAGATTCTCAAAGGCTATCCTATGGGGATATCCTTAGATCCTCAGGACTACTGTGTGAGAAGTTTATAAGTTCTCCAGGACTATTGTATCGAATACTATTAGATCCTTCAGAGCTACTCTATGGATGTACTCAATTGCGTATGGGTACCCTTATATAACAGCATCTGAGGAGCTATGGGTACCCCATAGGATCTGTATAGCGTGACTTTGGAAAGCCTATGAGTGCTTCATAGGATAGCCCGTAAAAACTTATGTGCACCCCATATAGTAGCCCCCGAGAATCTAAGGATACCCTTACAGGATAGCCTTTAAGGATCTATGAATATTGCTCTACAATAGGATTTGAGAGTATAAAGGTATCCTGCATAATAGCTCTTAAAGACCTATGGGTACCCTCATATAATAGCCTTTGAGGACCTATGAGTGAGCCTATATAGTAGGATTTGGGAAACTAAGGGTATCTCCGAAATATAGGACTAGAGGGCCTATGAATATAAGGGGCGTGCAGAATCAATTGTTTAGATTCCGAAATTTAAATCCGACGCCGAATTTTTTTTGTTGGTGACTCCGATTTGAACTTCGAAAAATTTTTAAGAATGTGACTTAACGTTTATGCATCCCAAGCGCAGGTGAATTCGTTCATAGTTTTGAAATGCGCATTTTAACTCACTAGAATGACGGATCAATAACACAGACTAAGTGCCTTTTTACCTATGCATTCTATAGCCAAACTTGGGGCACTGCAGTCAAATTTCTTAAACAATCCTTTTTCATACAATTTTTAAGAACGATGAAAAGATCGAGTTTCATGCTTACCTATGTTTCAAAAAAATATAAAAATATAAAAACGATAAAGAAAGATCAAATTGCGTCTGCAGTTATGTACTGTAATTAGATATCTATGTAGTCATGTATTACTAATCATATGATGACACAATTTAAGCAAAATATGAGGCTTGCTTTTTTTAACATTTTTGACCCCGAGTGATTACATGGTGTGCAATAATTTTGACTCCGAAAGTTTTTCTCGTTGGCTCCGACTCCAACTCTAACTCCGAAAACTTTTTCTTCTCTGACTCTGATCCCGACGACTTGTCGGGAGTCGAAGTCGCAGTCGGGTTTTGGAGTGGAATGCAGGTCTCTAATGAGTATCCCTATATAATAACATTTGAGAACCTAAGGGTACACTCAAGATATAGGACTTGAGAACCTATGAGTACTCCCAAATACAGCACTTAGGAACTTATAGATACTTGCAAAACATAGCACGTGAGGAACTGTCAATATCCTATATTATAGTATTGGAGGATTTAAGAATACCACTGAAATATAGAACTTGAGGAACTAAAGACATCTTGAAAATATAGGACTTGAGGACCTATACGGATCCCCATAGTATAAGCCTTGAGGACCCATAGATACCCCTATATAAAAGGACTTAACGATCCAAAGGCACACTCAGCGAAACATATGTATTGACGATACATACGACAGTGTGGCGATGCGATAATCCGTTCGATACCATGGCGATACGTACGATATCGTGGCAATCTGACAATCCATACAAGACTATGACGATCCAACACTCCATATGATCCCGCTATCCGATAATCTGTTTTTTTCTCCCTTGGCCATCTATCCTCCAAAAAGGGTTTATGAGATACTCATATATTAATTATAAGCATCTCCTAAATCTTTTTTTGGGATATATGAATCTCTCTCAAATACTTACCTTTCGATGCAATTAGTCTGAGATAAAAAGATAAAAATTAATTTAATTAATTATAGTACTTACGCATTGTTGATGCCAACGATCTAAAACAGAAAATAAAAAAATAATTTACTTTATTACAATACTTACGCGGTGTTAGTGTAAATAATCTAGAATAAAAGTTAAAAAGCAATTTATTATATAATATTGCTTAATGGTCAGTACCATTAGTCTGAAAAAACCGTAACAATTATTTTAATTTATTATCATATTTACGTTTTATTAGTGACAAGAATCTAAAATAGAAAATAAAAATAAAAAAAATTAATTTATTTCATTAAAATACTTACGCGTTGTTGGTGCCAATAATCTAAGATAAAAAATAAATAAATAATTTAATCAACTCAACTGACGAGGAAACCGATACAACTGATTAATCGCTTTTGAGCTCAGTCCCTATGCATAAGGTAGACCTCAGTGAGGTATGAAAAACCTCAAAAGAAAAGATTCCCGTAGGGCTTCTTCTTGGAATTATAGGCCTTTTACTGAAATTTTACTGTATAGTATGGTATATAGTTAAAATTCGAGGTATTGTATTTTGATCTGAAACTTTGCTCATAGGCTGATCTAATAATAGGTAGAGTATCGTGAAAATTTTAGCTTTGAAGAACATTTTCTTCCTAACATATTAAAGTCTTGAAAAACAGGAAATATTTTGGAATATGGGTGAGTTTGATGAGGCTGAATATGTTAGGAAGAAAATGTTCTTCAGAGCTGAAATTTTCAGAATATTCTACCCATTATTAGATCACTCTATGGGCAAAGTTTCAGATCAAAATACAATGCTTCGAGTTTTTCCTATATACCATATTATACAGTAAAATTTCAGTAAAAGGCCTATAACTCCAAGAAGAAGCCCTACGGGAACTTGTCCTTCTGAGAGTTTCCATACTTCACCGGGATCTACCGTATGCATAGGGACTGAGCTCAAAAGCGATTAATCAGTTGCATTGGTTCTCTTGTGAGACAAAAAATTTGAATTACTTAGGGTTAACCAAAAGTTCTGAGCCCAGTTAAAAGACCTTGTTGGATAAGAGGTCCTATTCGAAATTGAAAAACCAAATATATCATTTTATAGAGCTAATCAAGGTGCGTCGAATCGCATATATTAAATCTGATTTTCGTAAGACTTTAGTAGAACTAGAATGAATTTACTAGTAGTCGGCCATCTTTCCAAAAAGTTATAGTACATATAAAAACAATAGTAGATCATTGAAAAATCATATTTCTATGAGAGATAAAACGATCGGAGATGCCAAGTATATCAACTAGTCGCCCGTGAAAAACTCTACAAAACCGTATGTAAAAATATTTTCCTAGAAATACCTTTCAATGACATCAAGATCCGTAATGATCAATAACTGATGGTACTTTTGAGCACATGACTGTCTACTAGTAAATTCACTATAATTCTAGTAAAATCTTACGAAAATCAGATTTAATATATGCCATTCGACGCGCCTTGACTTGTTCTACAAAATGATATATTTGGTTTCTCAATTTTGAATAGTTTTTCTTATTCGACAAGATACTTTAAAAGTTGGGATCAGGACTTTTGGTTAACCCTAAGTACTCTATCTGAAATGAATGAACACTATATGGAACTTAACTGTGTGAAGCTGGATGACTTTTTGTCTATGTCGACTCGATAATGTAAGAATGGTATTTCCTATGTATATATGTAGATAGTTCGTTTTTTCTATTCGTATAGAAGAAGGAAAGAAAGTAATTTTCCTTATCCTTAGTACAAGTGTTTCCAAAAAAGCTTGGAAATTTTTTTTTCAAAACAGCCATTTCTCTACTATTATAATCAACCCCACAAAAGTAATTTTTTGAAGGACAAACCCGCGACAGATATATTACACATTTTATATATAGAAGTGTAATTTCTTTCCTCTTCGATATATATTCAATCAATTATGTCGCTGACCACTAACTTGAAAAATCATCATTTTATAATTTTGCCTTTTTGGAACAGGGGCATACGATCTGCTTCTCTTATTCATCGTGAAATAAACATTTCACTGAGTACTGTTTATTACAATACTGACATTAAAACAAACAGGGTTCACTTAAATATCAAGGTAAAAATGGTTGACCACGTATCCTTGGTAAAAAAGAAAAAATAACTATTGGTCAATGCATTCAGTATAATAATGAAATAACTCTTAACAAAATGAAAGAAATATTATCAACAATGCAACACAAATCAGTATCTACATCAATAATTAGTCGTCACCTTCATGAATACGGTTATAAAAATGTTTGCCTTAATTTACTCACATGCTAACATCGGATGAAAAACAACGACGTGTACAACGGGCTAAGAAGCATAAAAATGATGATTTTAATACTACAATATGTACAGATGAATCTTCATTCCTGCTTTTTCATAGTACAGTTCGTCAATGGACGAAAAAATCCCAATCAAGAATTTAAATGCTTGTCTAAAGATCGTCAGAAGGTTCATGTTTGGGGTGCAATAAGTGTTAAAGGTATACTGACGTCACACATTTCAATGCAAGTAAGTAATGAAAAAATATAATTTAGCGTTACTTGTGTATTCTTTCGCTTTTAGATCAATTTGCTTCAAATTGGCATTTGCAGCAGGATAATGACCCCAAACACACGAGTAATATTTGCCAAGAATTTATCGACGAGAATGTACCGCAGTTATTAGAATGGCCATCGAACAGTTCCGATGCAAATCCCATCGAAAACATCTGGTCGATCGTGAAATGCAACGTGGAAAAAAGAAAACCAACAAATACTGATGAGTTTAAATTGTTTTTAGCTGAAGAATTTAAAAATATTAATATTGAAGTTGTGAAAAATCTGGTGATGTCGATGAAAAAACGATGTTTGTCACTCATTGATGGTAAAGATGAACGAATAAAATATTGAACTATGATATTCGATATTACTAGTTGTAGACTGTCAATTGCTACACAAAAGATTGAGACGGTTCTTGTTTAAGAAAATATTATATCCAACATTTTTCAGGTAAAAAAGTCAAAAAATTTGAAATATTCATGACAAATATTTTTGATGTGGTGAAAGAAACGAGATATTTGTATGATATCATTTTTATAAGTCAATCAAAAAAGAATATGAAATTATATTGTTGTATAGAGCTGGTCGTGGGTTATCTATTATACTATAAAAAAATTCGAAGAGCACTTGTATAGAAGAAGATACCTGTGAAAGAAGGTTTCCAAGTTCTTTTTCAAACACCTGTAGTTCCGAAATGGACAATAGTTGCAAGTAAAGTTGAATTTCGATGTATCATTCGGATTTAAAATGCTTTCATTTTGAATATAGAGACGACTCTCTAAGTGCAACGCTTACAATTTTCTGTGAAGATATTATTTTTAATCGAAATGACATTTATATAAATAAACATGAATAGCAAGAACTGATATTACGAATTTTTCGTGGCTAAAGTTTATTATGATAAAGAAGTTTTCTATAACTTTTAGATAGTCAATAATATGTTTTGATTATTGTTAAAATGAGAAGGAATCTCCAAAACCCAAGGAATTCAGAGTATTTACCGAATTCTTAGAATCAAACTAGTGCAATGAATCCACAGAATCCAAGAAAACCAAGGCACCGAAGACCGCCTAGCTCATTGAACTTCTTTGATCTCTTCAGTTCCTTCGCTTCTTGGATGCTGCAATACTCTTGAATTCATTTGATTCCTTGGGTTCTGTAATTCTATTCAGTTCCTAGGATTCAATACTTCTCTTGAGGTTGTTGGATTTTTTGCATCTGGTAATCCTGATGAATTCCTTGGATTGTGTGACTTCCTTGAATTCGTTGGTTTCTGTAATTCTGTTGAGCTCCTTGGATTCTTTGAATCCTATAATTTTGATAAGTTCTTTGGATTCTGTGATTCTCTCCAGTTGCTTGGGTTCTGCAGCTCTGTAGGGTTCATTGATTTCTTTGGGTCCCACAATTCAGATGAATTCTTTGGATTCTACAATTCCCTCAAGGACCTTTCGTTCTGTAGTTTTGTTGAGTTCGCTGTATTCTTTGGGTTCGGTAATTCGAATTATTCCTTGGATTCTATTGTTGTATTGAGTTCCTTGGGTTCTACAATTCTGTTAAGTTTCTTAAATTTCTTAGGTACTGTAATTACGTTCAGTTCCCTGATTTGTATGATTCGCTTTAGTTCATTGGATTCTGTAATTCTACTATGTTCCTTAATTTTCTTGGATTCTACAATTTCATTCGGTTCCATGTATTGTGTCATTCACTTAGGTTCGTTGGGTTCATAAATTTCGTTCAGTTCTATAGTCTTGTGATTCCCTTGAGTTTCCTGGATTCAATAACTCTTTTCAGTTTCTTGGATTCCTTCAATTGCTTGATGGCTTGATTTCTTTATTCGTCTGATTTCTCTCAAAGTGTGAACTCTTAGTTCCTGAGGAATTCAGATTTCATGAAATGCAGTCATATTTTTCATCCTTCCACTGTATAGAAAACACTTAGTTTTAAACTAAGTTAAAAGGGATACTGGTAGTTTCTTGTTCAGTGCAATTAGGACAAGCTTGTCGGTCCTATCAAAGCACTTAATTTCAATACTGGTCAATTTCTCAAAATCGAAATCTACCCATATTGAAACTTTCAAAACTGGAAAGATGCAGATTCATGGTTAGTAAACCGTTTATGTCTGAAACGTCGCCCAAATGTTAGCGACAACTGAAATTATTGCAGTTTGAAGAAGACCTTAAATTAATAGAGTAACTTTCTTTTGCTTGATTTACCTGCAGCTACCCTCAATCCGCCCAAACTGTGATTAACGAATGAATGTTATATCTGATTTCACATATATATATATATATACTGAGCCGTTCTCATATATTTATTACTCAGTTGCTTGGAAAAAACCAACATGGATTTAGTTAATCCACTTCTGTAATTTTATCCGTCGAAACATGCATGACATCTTATCTCGAAGGTGGGCATGGAATAAATGAAGTATGTGACAGCCACTGAATAATTTTAGTATTTTATCAAGAATATAATATGTTAAGTATTCATTGAACAGAGATAGGTTATCGGCTTGTCCACATAACGCGATACTTCATACATTAAGTATTTATTACAAGCTTCGAAATAGTTGTTTATGCCAGGTTGTAGCACAGACTCGAAAGTACACAAAAATGTATTTTGTTATTCAAAAAATCATTTCTGTGAGTCTTTTAAAACCTATACACTAAACATCAATTGCAACATTGTCTATTGCGATATTTTGGATATTGCTTTGGAACTAACCATGCATCTGAATGCCTAGTTCCATATACCCGCTTTCAAATCTTTTGTAGACTACCAACTATAGTCTTTCTTTTTTCCCATATTGAGAAATTGCCAAAATAACACTTGATCAATATCGTCGAAACGGCGTTACAAAAATACCTTATTTTAAAGTTTTAGTAAATTACATACTTAATAGTGTTGCAAAAGCTGATGGACCATCACTAACTTTTCACGGCGGTTCTGATGCACTAGTTTTTTTCTCAAAAATATCGTATCATGAGGTAGATAAACGTAACACTGTTACGAAAATTTGATAATTTGTATGATTTTCAGTTTTTATAATCCAGCAAATACTTCAATATTACAAGTTTCAGATGATCACTACGCAGAGTTTAAACTTGATTTCGACCGTTGACTTGCGCATATAAAGAGAAGTTCCTAATTTCTATTTATTCTCCGACGTTTTTGGTTAATATTAACGCTGATCATAACAATTGATGTACATTCGAAATCAGAGTCAAATTCTGCACTCAATGATCTTTTATAACTCTCGTAAGCAGATGATAGACGTTCAACATAAGAAGATGACCGTTCTTACTACTTTACGGCAAAAAACGTCTGTATCGATCAATTAGACACGGTTTTCGTCTTTCTCGTATAAAGAGGTTAGGTCATCTTTTTCTTTCTTTCCTCTCTCAACTTTATCTTGTTTTTTTATAGTGTATAAATAGACGAGAAGAGAAGGAAAGGATCAGTTTCATCTATTCAATAAAAAAGCCGTTATACAAGAAAGCTAGATCAAAATTTTCTTTTCTATTCTCATCATTTCGAATTATCTATTATATTTATTCGATCAAAGTTAATGCTTGGTTTATTTACTATTGTAATTTTAACATGGGTATGACTAATGCTGAAAGAATGAAAAAATATCGAGAAAAAATTAAAAAGAATAAAGTTAAATACGAGGCAATGATGGCGAAAGCTCGTGCTCGTACTAATTCAATAAGAATAAAATTGACAGGAGCAAGTTTAGCTCAATTTCGTGTTAAAAACAAAATGCGTCAACAAAAATTCCGAGAAAATAAAAATATTGTTTATTTGAGAAATCTTCTCCGAGTTCTTTCAAGAGTCGTCAATCATTTGGTAAGGCTTTAAAAAAAGAAAATTCGTCGCTTCCTAAATGCGACTCAAAGAAAAAAGTTATCATTTAACATCTTGCTCAAAGTGTTGGTTTAATTCCTAAATCTACACATAAACATACTGCACTTTAACTTGCTGATAGATTAAAAAATGACGTACATAATTTCTACTTACACGATGATGTTTCACATCAATAGCCGAGTAAAAAGGATACAGTTGTTGTTAAAGAGGATAATGAAAGTAAAGTAATGTATCAAAAAGGAATTTTGTTTAATAATCTACGTGAAAGTTATGAATTGTTTAAAGAGAATAAAAATATTTCGTTAAGTCGTTCGTTATTTGCTGAATTGAGACCACCATTTGTTGTTCCACAAGCTGCTTTAGGTCATAGAAATTGTTTGTGTTTATATCATGAAAATGTTTGTTTACTTTTAGAATCTCTTGATAAATATGTTGACAAAAAATTATGTTCATCTTTGCAAACGTTTACTGATAGTATGGTTTGTAGTACATATAACGAAGAATGTATGTTCAGTTCTTGCTCACTTTGAGTAAATTTCTTTACAGAAAAAATTGAGGAAAACGTTTCAGATGGTAATGCTAAAATTACTTGGTCACAATGGATAAATGAAAATGGTCGTGCAGAAAAAAAAGAGGTTTTCAGGAAGTGTTGATGAAGCAGTATTGTTGTTGAAAACAGTCAAAGTATTTTGAAAAATTAAAGGCGGAATTTAGTAATGAAAGGATTGTATTGCAAGCCGATTTTGCCGAAAAGTTTAATATGAAAGAATAAGATGAAATTCAGAAGGCGTATTGGAACTCAAAACCATTGAGTATATTTACTGCTTATGTTTGGTCAAAAAATAAAAAATTTTCTTTTGCTTTACCATCATTGGATGTAACACATGATAAATTTGTTGGTGATGCAGCTTTGGAAATTATTTTACTTAGGTCTGATCAAAAGTTCATGCTTTGCTATTGGCAGTTTCTTAGACCAATTAACATTGGACTTATTTTTTTCATAAATAAATAGTGGAAGGTCTTTCCTATAATAATATGTATAGCAACTCGTTTTTGAAGTTGGTCACAACATTTTTATCAGATAAAATATAATTCGACCCAAAAAAAATGGATAATGAATACAATCGATACTATATTAGAATTCGAACTATTTTGGGAACAATTCCAAAGACAATCCACGAGGAACTAGCAACAGCTTTAGAACCTGATACTCCAGCACATCGAACAGCTGCAAAGTGGGCCGAATGTTTCCGTGAAGGAAGAGAAGATGTCAATAATGATCCTCGATCCGGTCGTCCGGTTTCCGAACTTACAGATGAACATATTGAACTGATATGACATGATATTAGCAATGATCCACATTCAACTTATGATGATATTATAGCTGAGACATTTCTCTCTCACAGTACAATCGAACGAATTATCCATGATCATCTCAAGATGAAAAAAGTTACATCACGCTGGGTGCGCCATCAACTAACTGCTAAACAAAAGGAAGAACGAGTTAAACTTTGTTGTGAAAATTTGGCCAAATTTCGTGCTGATTCTTGGCAGTTATTTGATATTATCACAAGCGATGAGACGTGGATTTACCACAGACAGATTGGTCGCAAGTCAACAAATGCTAGCTGGTTTGCCGAAGGTCAATCACTGGCAACTATAGTTTGTCGAGGCAGATTTGAACCAAAAAAATTATTCTGTATATTCTTTATGTTGATAAAGACGAGACTATTGATCATACTTATTATATTGAAAATTATCTCAAGTCCGTTGTTAAGGAAATATGGAAACAAAGAAGGTCAAATAGTACAAAATGTATAAAACTGCTTCATGATAATGTTGGACCCCGTCGCCATTCAGATGTTATTAACTATTTAACAGAAGAAGGTATCAATATAATGCTGCATCCACCATATTCACCTGACCTTGCGCTATGTGATTATTGGCTAAACGGTTATATCAAGAACCGTTTAACTGATCAATCAGATGAAAAATTTTTGGCTCACGCGGTTTCCACAATAGTAAAAAATATTTCAGAAGAAGAGTTTAAAAAAAACCTTTGACAAATTGTTGGAAAGAATTGAACTTTGTGTAAATAATCACGGTGACTACTTTGAACATTTAATGAAATAAAATTAAAACTTTCTCTTTATCTTCATATTTTTTTCTATCGATACACGAACTTTTGGTCAGACCTAAGTAATGCATGAAGAACAGACAGACAAACTTCCTTCTTTATATATATAGATATAAACAGGAAAAGTATGCAGCAAAGGCATCTTATTTATTAATCGGTTTTAGTCTTATTGTGAAGCAATTCAAGTTGTTATTTCTCAAGCTGAAAATTAACATAAAAAATTAAGTGAATTGGTTTTTTGATAGTTTTATCGTCGAAATATTATCAAAGAAGTTACTAGAAGGAAAAATTCATTGATTTTAAACGATTAACCACAGAAGCGTATGTAAATTGTAGGACATCATGCGGTGAGGTTTTCCAGCGGCGTCGAATTTCAGTTGAACTTATATCGATTAGATTTTGATGCTCACCACTTAAAGGTATATAGATAATGTTGGATGATTCATCAAGTGTGGAAATATGCCGATCGTCATATCCTCTACGATATATAACTGCACATTTTATATATTTTTCTTTAGCCAAGCGTCGAATTTTTGAACTTTTGTTGAAATGATCCAGACCACAAACATAAATCACATATAATGGATTTTTGAAAAATCGATTAGATACTAGAAGAGTCGAATTGAGATATTGACGAAGTGCAATTGTTGTTGGAGCAAAATCGACAAAACCATTATAATATTCAGCTTCAGCTCGAGACACGCTAAGCCAATGGGATTTTCCTGTTTCACGTTCATGTTCTTCTATTGCCAATTCACAAAGATCACATCGATCACGACCTGTTATGGTTGATTTGCCTAATTTACCACGAACATATGAATCACTAAACATAATAAACAATAAAAAGTGAAGATTAATCACATTATCAAATAAAAAATTACTGAGTAGGAGAAAGATAACCTGCAAGTACGTTCCATCGTGAATTACTTTGTTTAAGATAATTCTTGACTAGTTCTAAATTGTTGATGTGTGAACGGTGGATAGGATTTAATGAACCAGTTGTTAACAACACACAACTAAGATGAATTAGAGAATAATAGTGTATATTTAGGAATGTTTATTGAATTATACTTATATGGATAATTCCATGCTTGATACTCACTACATCGTTTCAATAGATTTCTAACATCTGTATTTTTTTGATTAAAAAGACCTGGAACAATGATATCTTGCCATTCCTTTTCAGAATCATTACGTTCTGCATCTATTACTTTGTTTTGATGCATTGAATCCCTTGGCAGAGCATCCCGTTCGTCCCCTTAGTAAAAGCGAAATATGGTTAGGTGAGAAACTTCAAAAAGAATATGGACGAATCTATAGAAATGTAGTTTGTGGCAAAGACTAAACCGATACCGATGGCCTAACAGCTGACTAACAATCTACTGCTCGCTCTTGTTTATTTTTCTACCTTCATTGCCCAAACTGACTCAAAATCTTTATTGCTTCTCGATGATACTTCATGAAAAATACATTAGCAAGTTATTTCTTCTATATTCACACCCTATCCTCACAGAAATTGCGCTAAAAAATTTTTTGTAAAAAGCTAAATTTATGTACTGATCGTACTCTTACCTGTCCCTAATATAACTTTTCCTTTTACGTCTGTATCATGCTTTTTGTTCATATGATTGCTATGGTCTGGTTTTATATTCGGGTTTAACGACCATTTTTCGATTGATTTCCATAAATATCGAATTGAGTTTGAACGTTCTTGTTTATCTCTTTCATCAAATATTACTTTCTTAGAAATTTCAATATACTTAGCTATCGTTTTATCTTCACGGCCGTTTACGATGCAGATTACAGGTACTTTACCTCCGCAAATAGTAGAGACGATGAAACAAAGGTTAGAAAAGGCTGTTTCATTCAAAATATCGTTATTGGCAATAAATAAAATCAAATGAATTCCACTAATGATGTAATTATTCAGTTGGTTCCAAAGCAATGGTTGTTGATCCTGGCTATTCATGCGCAAGTCCAGTTTGCTAAGTATAGTTCCATATAAAAATAAATACACACAATCATCACGTATACAAGGATTAATATGGATAAAGTCAGGCTGAGAATTGTGCAATACATATTGCTCTTGTCCACATTGATATACAAGTTCCTTTATGATGCCTAATTTAGTATCATTTGTTGCATCAATGACAAGGATTTGTCGAAACATTTGTCTATATATAAGAGATTATTTGTCTGTTTTCTAAAAGAATTGTCAAAATCATACACTTTTCTAAGATGCACATGTAAAAGTGATTATTTTCTTTAAAAAACAAAAGATAATATTCAATTATTGGCATGTGGATGCAAGACGACACAAGCACTATTGACTAACTTAGGAGTCTATTTTGATTTCCGTAATAGTTGAAGAAAACTACACAAGATTATGAAAAACGGATATAGGTTAATTACAGATCTTCTTCACTAAAAAATGTATTTCTCATTTTGAGGGTGGATGAGAATGCATAAGATCCCATGTAGTCAGATCATGGCAAGGCACGATGTAATTTTCATGAAATTTTTCTTAAAGAAAAATGACAACAAAAATAAAAAAAATGCGATTTCAGTTGATGAAATCGACATAAAAATCGATGTTTTTCATTTTCATCAGTTGCATTTCATGATTTTGATTTTTAGTCATCAAATGACATTGATTAAGAATCCATTTTTAACCAAAGACATTTGATGACTTTGACTAAAAATCAAAATCATTATATGCAACTGATGCAAATGAAAAACATCGATTTTGATGACACTTCCATTAAAAAAAACGTCATTTTTTGCCACGTTTTAATTACATAGGTAGAGTAATAAAGTTAATGATTCCTGATAGAAAACTAGGGTACAAGATTTTGTGTGTTCTAACACATAGAGTTAACTCTCGAAAACATTGAAAAAGGTATTTGTAAAGACAGATGTTGACATAAACTCTAAACTCATCATTTTCCTGGTGAATTTTTAAAAAAATATCATGACACATGATGTATTTTATATCAAAGTCATTCAATGAAAATGATGAAAAAATAATGAGAGTAATGTAATGATTCTGATTTTGGCGAAGTAATCAAAATCATAGCATGATAACGATGTAAAAGTAATGAAAGTAATGTAATGATTTTGATTTTTCTGAAGCAATCAAAATTTTTGGTGATTTTCGAGAAAAGTAAAGCCATGTAATTTTTTGATGAAAATTTTGAAAATAACTATTTAAATGAAATTTTTTTAGTTTTTTAGTTACATGAGGTCTTTCGAAAAAAAAAGTTAATTCAGAAATTTGAAATGCAAAAAAATTAATGTCAAAAATACCGAGACATTCGTTGTTTCTTCTAAGCATTCATTCTAAAATTGAAAGAGGTAATCGTAGTGTTGCTCTTTCATCTTCTTTTTTGTTTGAAGTTAAAAGCAAATATAAGATTAAAAAAAATGAATATATTTACATACTTTTGACTATGTTCTCTTTTTCGTAGAGAAGAGTCTTAGAAACACAAATTGTTTGTTTGCTTGTATGTCTACACCTCACTGATTGGTCCAAAACCTATGTAAAGGTAAAAAAGAGATTTTTCTTATAAAGGTTGACCGAAAGGTAATCGAGATCGAGGAATTCGAATCTGATGTTAGTTTTTTAAAATATTTTTGAGGATCATTTTTTTAAACAAATGACAAATTTTTAACAAAAAACATTTATTTTTATAAAGTTTGGTCAAAACCAGTTGAGGTCGAGGAACTTGAATCTGGTTTCGTTTTTTTTTAATCTATAAATGAATGGCTTGACGATAGTTTAGAAACATGATTTCTACGAGAAAGAGCTGAGCGAGTCTCTAAACGAGCGTTACTCTAGGATGCTTGTGCGCAATATGAAGTTGAAAAATAAAAATAATGCAGAACTTTCACACCACCCAATAAAGCAATGTTTATATTATCTGACTAAGCATGCATAAAATCTTTATCTGATAGATCAC
The DNA here is from genome assembly GCA_022393335.1 of Macrotrachela quadricornifera. NCBI lineage: Eukaryota > Metazoa > Rotifera > Eurotatoria > Philodinida > Philodinidae > Macrotrachela > Macrotrachela quadricornifera. Next base: position 738,661 of record JAJEKB010021302.1, on the reverse strand, counting down.
GATCTATGCATAGTTAAAAGATTTTCTTTTTGAAATTGAGAACAGTTTTATATATATTAGAAGGTAAGTGCAAATTTCTTTCTCAAAGTGTACATCATACGCTCTACATCTTGGAGAAAGTGACAGCGGCGTATATTTTTGGAGCAGCAGATGTTCTGTACATTTTGCTTCTGCTGTGCACACTTGCCATAAGAAACACTGGTTAGCAGATAATGACGCTCGGGCATCAGCCTTCGCTATTGCTTTTTATACGGGTTCTAGAAGTGAAGCATTTAGTCGGGGCGCCAGTCTTGTTGCTCGTCGTGCCAATGGTGTAGTTGTCGAAGAAAGAACTGCAGATGAAATGAAGAAAGCATCGATCATACTATATTATTTAATTAAAGGTCTTTCGAATATTCTTTATTACTGGGGTTATGTTACACGAGCTTGTCCGCTTAAAGATCATGAACTGGAACTTTATTCACCTGGTGCTTTAATAACATGGCTCTAGTTTAGTAGTTCTAAACGAAGTACAAATGTTGCTGAAGGTGGTGGCTTTGAACTTTGGGTGGATGATCAAATATTTGATGAAGATTGGGAAAATCAATCACATATGGAAAATGCAGCTGCAAAGGCACTGAATTTGAATGTACATTTTATTTCAAAATCAACCACCGATTACGCAATCTCTTTTCTTAAATCACCTTTCGGACAGCGTTTAAAAAGCAAAGATACATTTCGTATTGTTACTGACATGAATCGTACAAATGAACAACCCTCACACAACGCAGAATCACGTCTAATCAAAAGATTAAGACGACTTGGCTTTGAAAATCAAACTATGGTTTTTACAAATCATCAGCGGAAGGCAGACGAAATTATGTCAAAGGAGCTAACTGCTCAAGAATTACGAAATACAATCGTTACAACAAATACAATGGATTTAAGACGTTTTATCAATTTTCAATAGTCATTGTGAACTTACAATTTAACCTTATGAACTGAGAGATTAATACCGACATAATTCAAATTGATGTTTTTGAAAGTTTGACAAAAACAAGTGTGGTAATCTCGGATTTAAATCCTAGTGTTATGTATACTTCAAAAGGTAAAAGATGATTACAAAGTTTCGAGCCCTCTTTAGTAAATCAAGAATACCTATATAAAACTCATATAAAGTTATTGATCAAATTATAACATTTTATAAATAAAGATAAGACCTATTATCTGGAAGAAAAACAATTTGAAATACATAAATTTATTATAAAATTATGGTTGTTTTACCAGTTTCGAGTGAGAATTTTTACTGTTGCAAGTTTTTTGCAAAAACACAAATATTCTTAAAACACCTGAGCTAAAATCGTGTATTAAAGAGAGCGTGCTTAGTCTCCAATATTTTTGGCCAATCGATTATTTAGTCCACTCCTGAAGCTCGCAAGGGGTATTTTCATCTACACTACCTGACAGAGCATCTCAACACATAAAATGATACATGGAACAGTCGATCCATCAAACTTATTGAATGTTACGTACATCCTATAACACATAATTCACCAGATTTTTATAATTTTGCTGTCAAAAGAGAATCAACATTTTTTTAAACGTGCATATTTTGGTAGAGCTTGTCAAACTCTATCCATTCATATAGAAATCTATAACTCAATCGACTTTGATTACTCAAATTTTGCAATTATCAGATGATAGGTCTTCTCTTTCTCTACAAAATGACATAATTTGATCAATACTTTCATACGAGTTTGATATACGTATTCTTCATTTACTAAGCGGGGTTCGAAACTTTGGGACCATTCTTTAAAAAGAATTGACGACCAAGCGAATTTGATGAAACTGTCTAGAAATTAGCTGTCTTGAGTGTATGCTCAGTATTTTGACCTTGCCTCATGAACGACTAGACTATCTGAGCTCTGGTTCGTCTCAATTGGACAAAAAACAGTTTAGTCAACAAATTCATTCTACTCAAGTGAGTAAGTTATGAGATAAAAGAAGTGATAGAAGTGAAAAACTGCGTAAATTCAGCGAAATCTTACACTCCGGGAGGTTGTATTTTGGATTTTTCTCACCTGGTGCACGAGATCTCGTGGATCTATTAGAGACATGTGATACACAGAGGCATCAGTAATTTCATAATAATCCATCAATATAGATATCTATCGAGTTTGGATTTTGTTTCGATTTGATAACCTTTTTTAGTAGCGACAACACCATGCACCTAGAACATCTCAAAATTGCTAGTCATCCGAGACATATTTAGGCACACTAGTCTCAGAATACAAATTTTGGAACCTTGGCTTGGGCAATTTCCACTTAAAAAACTACGATTCATCAAAAACTAATATCATATTCGGAATTAGCGTTAAAAACTAAATCGATTCATGTATATTTTAAATAGTTCTGAGAAAAAAATATCTTTGAACAAATCCCTGTACCCCCCTCAGGGCTGGGCTGGTCAATAATGACAATTTTTTCAATAATTCAGCCATTGCTCGACGGATCCTTATCATCTTCGAACTCGGCCGAGATATTGATGAGACAATTCTAAGCACAAAATTTCAGCACAATTGAATGTAATTGTGAAGAGTTATCGTGTAAACGACCGGACGACAGAACAGACTGACCGATTCTACAATGTACTCACTTTTTGAGTACAAAAAAACAGTGGATTCTGGATTTTCTAGAATATTCACGACACGTTTGGTCCTTGGTAAAGGCGTTCATCAAGTGAATAATATAGCTTGTTCGATTCAATGTGTAGAGCAAAAAGGAAACATACGTACAGTTTGTTACGAATTTACGAGACTTAAAGGGCGGCAAGATCGTATGACGGGAGGAAAGATATATGTAGGAGTAAAACAGCATAGGGGCAGTTGTTGGTGAGGACAAGCTTTCTTGAGGAAAGCGGATCGTGCATTTTCTTCTTTGTTTTCATTATTCTTTTATCTTCGTAGTTATTTCATTATTGATCATTATTCTTCTTCTTGTTTCTATTCACAATATCAACGCACTTCTTTCTTCATCATGTATATCTGTTCTGTGCCATTGTATCTTCTTGTTCTCTCTTTCTCTTTTGATTAATCATTCTCTCTTTTTGTTCTTTATTCATTCAAATATAACGGTGAATCTTCATTTGCCATCATTTCAATTTATCATTATTTCATTGCCTGTCACTTCGTAGTGGCACCTGAGATAGCAGCTTGTTGCTTCTCAAGGGGGAGGGGTGTAACACTCCCAAAGAAGGATGAGGGTAGTAGTTTATAAATTCGTAAGGTCGTAACGAATTAACGAGTTCTACACTACTCAAGTCATACACCGTATCAAACCGTTTTATTCATGTTTACCTGTAAAAAAATACAAAGCAAAAATAGTTACTCTCACAATAATCTTTTGCCTCGAATTTATTATTAGAAGAAGACGAGCTTCAACCCCCGTTATTTCTCAATCGTTTATTTCGTTCAATGAGCTCATCTAATTGAATTGCCATTTTATCGTTAACTGGATCATCATCGATATTTAATGCAATAAGTGTCTAAGGGAAAAAATGTATATGAAAATATGAAAGAGATGTCAAAAAAATGATAGATACCCTATTATTTCGTAGTGCATCAGCCAGATAATGCACTCCTCTGTCGCGGATTTGGTTTTTCCGGAGATTTAATGTATTGAGTGTCTGAGTAGAAAATTGTAACTATATATATATACCTATGGAAAACAAAAGCTGGACACGGTATTTCGACTCTTTTGACACTCTGACAGCGCATTTTGGAAAAAATAATTATACCATTGGATAGTGTTTGGAGTTCTCTATCACCTTGTATGTTTTTGTTTTAGTTTGCTGTTAAGCAATACTATGATAAATTGAGTACAACGAAAGCACCTTCAAATCCAGATTCTCCAAGGCGTGATTTTTCCATTGTCATCGAGATTAGTTTTTTCTAAATTTTTTCTCACTATAGAATTATCTTTTTAAGAAAGTAATGATATATTCCGATAACGCATGAAATTTTCTATCATCGCATATATTTATCTATTGTCTTGCATGTATTGGTTGACAAAATATTTTAAACACAATGAACCTATCTTCACTTGACAAGGTTTAGAAAATCTGCATGCTTTTTATTACTTAAACTAAAGATAACATATTTGGTATCCCGAAAGATGCTCCCCGGACATTTGCTCCCCAGTGACACTTGCTCCCCAACGACACTTGCTCCCCGCATAGATGCGGGTGTAGGCGTAAGTCTGAGTGAGGGTGAGGGCGCAGGTGTGGATGGGGACGTAGGTGTGGGTGAGGGCGAGGCATAGAATGAGTTTTGGTTTTGATTGGGGTTAGATCTGGGCCTGGGGAGCAAATGACACTGGGGAGCAAGTGTCGCGGGAGCAAATGTCCGGGGAGCATCTTTCATGGATCCAACATATTTATATATAGGATGAATGAGAATTTTAAGCGCTACCAGAAAATATAATTCATTTTGTAAAGATTTATTTCTACTGAAATAATAATATGAGAAAAACATTAAAAAATTAGAAAAAATATTAGAATTTTTAAAATCTTGCCAATTGAGGGTATCCTCATTGTATTCAAATTATTTTGTCAACTAATACATAGTATTGCTTAACAGCAAACTAAAACAAAAACATACAAGGTGATAGAGAACTCCAAACACTATCCAATGGTATAATTATTTTTTCCAAAATACGCTTTCACAGTGTCAAAAGAGTCGAAATACCGTGTCCAGCTTTTGCTTTCCATGGGTATATATAGGGTGTCCAGTAAGTCCCAATAGTGGTATTCTCTTTCTCGTAGAGAAGAGTCTTGCAAACATAAATTGTCTGCTTGCTTGTATGTCCGCAGGGTCAAAAAAACATCGAAAATCGATTTTTTGAAAAAGACATTTCTAGAGGTAATTCGATGCGGGGATTTCGAATCTGAAGTCTGTTCGGTGATCATGTGGTATCAGCATTGATCAATTGATGTTAGGAATTGGTGAGGTTTGGTATTTTTCATCGAAAAT
>JAJEKB010021302.1:691826-731018 GCA_022393335.1 Macrotrachela quadricornifera | reverse complement strand
TGTTGCCAAGATTTAATAAGAGAAGTGTCTAAATGGAAAAAATGATATATAAACATATGCGATTGATAAAGAGATAACGAACATTACCATATTATCCACCAATGCACTAGTAAAGTATTTCACTCCAACAGATCCAATGTTATTGTTTCCGATGTCTAATGTGGTAAGTGTCTGATTAGAAAAATGTAAATTTCTATACCTAAGATAGATAACAAACGGATGAAGATTACTGTATTATTTCGTAATGCATCAGCTAGATATTTTGCTCCAATAGGTCCGATTTGATTGTATTCAAGATTTAACGTAGTGAGTGTCTAGATCGAAGAAGCGCAGGTAGATAAATAAGATTGATAAATAGAGGATGTGGATTACCGTATTGTTTTCTAATGTATTGGCCATATATTTTGCTCCTTCGTCACCAATACGATTGTTGTCAAGATTTAATAAGAGAAGTGTCTAAGTGGAAAAAATGATAGATGAACATATGCGATTGATAAAGAGATAACAAACATTACCATATTATCCACCAATACACTAGTAAAGTAATTCACTCCAACAGATCCAATGTTATTGTTTCCGATGTTTAATGTGGTAAGTGTCTGATTAGAAAAACGCAAATTTCTATACCTAAGATAGATAACAAACGGATGAAGATTACTGTATTATTTCGTAATGCATCAGCCAGATATTTTGCTCCAATAGGTCCGATTTGATTGTATTCAAGATTTAATGTAGTAAGTTTCTGAATGAAAAATGCAAATGGATGTATAATTATATTACATAGATAAAAAGAAAATGAAACTTACCTTATTGCATTCTAATACACCACTCAGATCTTGTGCTCCAGAGTCTTCGATATTATTATTGTTAAGATTTAATGTGATCAATGTCTAAATAAAAATATGTATGTGGGTGTATGAGATGTACAAAAATTACCGTATTATTTCGTAATGCATCAGCCAGATATTTTGCTCCTGTGTCACCAATACTATTGAAGCAAAGATTCACTGTAGTGAGTATCTAGATGAAGATAAGTATAGATAGATATAGAAGATATATAAATAAAAAACTGAATATTGTCATACTGTATTGTCTCGTAATGCATTAGCTAGGTATTTTGCTCCTTTGTCTCCAATTTGATAGTGTTCACGATCTAATTTGGTAAACTTCTGGAAGACAAAGATACAATTAAAAATTTCAAATAAAAAAGAAACAAAATGGCAACACTCATGTTACTCTGTAATATATCTAGACATCAGCGACTTCATTTTCGGTCTTTTACACAGTAGAATCTGTTTTCATCCTGAAAATATGGTAGTCGATTCTTATGTTTGCAACTGGAATGAAAAATTTCACATTGTAGCTTAGATATTTATATGGAACATACATTTGATAAACTACAGAAGAAGACATCAGAAGTTCTCAGTGGCATAAAATACACTAAACTCAATGCTCTTTAGAGATATAGATTAATTATTTTAAACTCTTCATTGCTATAGAGTTCGTCTAAACTGATATGGCAAATATTAAAACGTCATTTAATGTCTTTCTTTGAGAATATATCAAAGATATTGGCTTCAATAAGACGTATGTTACTATTACAAAATTTCAAGACAAAAATTCTTTAGTTTTTTTTTGGACGAAGAATGATGGAGAGTATTCAAATTATTTTTTGTCTGCTTTATATACATACACATTAATCCCTTTTCTTTTTATTTCGTTCTTTGCTATGACATGTGAGATATGAAAAAGAAAGAAAAAAGTACTGGGTTTTTTTTATTTGCGTCTATATATTTCTTTTATACAGTTCTAGTGTTTGAAAATATATTTTTTGAAAGAGACTTTATGCTGATAAATTATTTTGCTTTGAAAGTAAGTTTTTGATTTATATTTAACATATTCGTGGCGATAAGAATACTGCTTTTACATAATTCATGGCAATTGTAATACTTCAAAATAGCATTTTTCAATGTTTCTCTTATGGATATGATCTACGAACATTCCTTTATCAGTAATAAAAGAACCAGTTTGTTTAATCAAAATATGACAGAGACATTAAAAGTCTTCTGCTCTAAAGGAACTTGTGTCTCGTCGTGTAGTAGGACCCACCGGTGGGACTGATCGCCTCAAATGTGTTAAGTAGATTTATCCTATTAAATTATATATCATAATTGAAAAGTCAATGAAAATTCTATAATGTTCTAAAAAAAATAAATTTACTTTATATGGATTATATGTATCCACTATTCTATTAAGCCATTGACATACATTTCGCATTGAACATAAAATAGTGATAATATCTTGCTTGTCAAGTATACGATAGACAATTTCGACTGGTAACTTGAGAAAAGAAGCGTTGTTGTTATTAGCCATTGATGAAAATTGTTAAAATATGTGATGGATTCTTTTATAGTGTGCTTTTATTTTTATAGTAAGTATGGCCGTGTAAATACTCATTAAATGTAAGCATGGCTCGAAGCAAATAATACGAAGACGAAGAAAGGTAGAGAATCAGTAAACGAACATTATATGAGAACGAAGGCGTGGAATAATATAAAAAAGAAAGAAAAACATTAATGACACACTGCACCACTATACAAGGACGCGGGTGATAATATAAATAGAAAAGAGAACGATACCCACTACTAGAGTCCTGTGGGGACAATTTTTTTTCGTAATTTTCCGTCCCGTTTTCCGCGGAAACGGGAACGGAAATTCCCGTTGTAATTTTGCCAACGGGAACAGTATAATAAAAATGATGTTCCCGCAACGAAAATTATGTTGTCTTGTTTTTCATGTGTCTTGATATTTTAAAAAAAGATTTTTATTTCCAATAACTAAATAGCTATTTTACATATGATTAATGTAAAAAAGGACAAACAAGGATCACATAATAATAATACACTATGAATCAATCCCAAGTGGGAAAAAGCTGACCCCGAGACTCCAGAACTCCACTCTCATCTGAAGTCGTGGAGTTCATGCTTTCATACAATTTGCTGTTTTCACAATCAATTATTAAAACAAAAAAATAATATAATACCAACGAAAAAACACGTGGACTTTCGTAGAGACTGCAAAAAATATTAAGTTCTCATCGAAAGAAAAAAAAGGGTTCTTTAATTACTATCGATGTATTGTGTATTAGCTTTAGAGTCAGTGGTAAAATGTAATAAAAGCGAAAATATAAATATAATAAATGTGAAAACCTCGGATTTAAATCCGAGTGTTATGTGTACTTCAAAAAGTAAAAAGAATTGACAACAAATTGATTTTGATCGAACTCTTTAAAAACTATCTGTCTTGAGTATATGTTCAGAATTTTGATCTTATCTCGTGAACGAATTGGCCATTTGAGCTCTAGAATATCTCATTTGGACAGAACACAGTTTAGTCTACAAATTTGTTCTGCTCAAGTGAGTAAGTTTTGAGATAAACGAAGTGATTGAATTTAAAAACTGAGGAAATTTGAAACAATATTACAATGTGGGACCGTGGTATTTTGGGTTTTTCTCACCTGGTGCACGAGGTCTTAGGCTTTTTTTTCTATAAGACATAGATTTCATCAAGACACATCTTTTGCCACTGAATTGTAAGAATAAAAGACGTGGGGAGCTAAGTTAGCATGGATGACGCTGTAGTCGTCCCTATCTAGTGATCATTGACTCAACTCTCACAGTGATATAATATCTTTAGAAATCGCACAAATCGAGCTCAGATTTGTGCTCAGCTTAGAGAATTGGGTAGGTGGAGTTAATTAAGAATGGATTTGGGATTATATCTACCGAGATTATGGTCATAGGTAACCTCATGGATTCATGATAGAGTAGTGTTCAAAAAAACTTGCACATCTTTTCCTACAGGTATTATCTTATATGAACGTCCTTCTCGGATTGTTTTATATTGTGGCTGATAGCCCACGAAGAGTACTATAAAACAGCATAATTTGATACTTCTTTTGTTCTTCTTTAGAAGAAATATAAAGTAAAAATCTTTTTTCGTTGCACATAGTAAAATCAATTACAACGTAAATTTCAAGATTTTTAACTTCTTCACTCTGAAAAATGATGAAGTTCATCACTTTATTTTGACTTTATTTTCTCAACATTATAGTTTATACCTGAGTGAAGGTTTCTATGAAGTGAACATCCAAGATATCAGATAAATGTTGAAGTATTTATGATGTATTAATGCTAACGAATTGTTTAATGACATGACTGATAGATTTTCAGTCATTTTTCTCATTAGAAACACTCTTGATGAGGAAACTTTTGTAGAATAATATGGTTCTTTTGATCGCTTACACCTAAGAACAAAAAACTAGGTGGCTCTCAAGCAGATAAACTTAATAAAAGTCATCAAAATTGCATCTTAACGTATAACAGGTAATATACCTTGATTTGCATGATGATCTCATTTATAATTTTTTTTTCTTTTACAGATGCATATTTCAGTCATTCGTTTGGACGTTTTGACTAACAACGATTTATTTTAATCTGGTACTATTGTAATAGATAGTCCTCAGTGAAATAATTGTTTTACGATGAATAACAAGAGCACATCGAATGCCTTTATTCCAATAATGTAATATTGATATATGATGATTTTTTTAAAACACTAGATGACGTCATGATTAAACGTATATATACAGAAAAGAAAAGAAATCACATTTCTGTGTGGTCAACGTGTTACATAGCTAACGCACATACATCCCTGGAAAAATGAATTTCGTAATTGCTTTCTAACGGCAAGAAAACCGTCATACGAAATATTTTATTTTGTGCAAGTTTTTTTGAACACTACTGTATAGAGACATCAGTATTTTCATAATAATGCACCAATACTAATAGCTATTGAGTTCGGATTTTTCCATTTGATAACTCTTATTAGTAGTGACAAAACCATGCTTGTAGAACACCCCAAAACCACTAGTCACCTGAGACATATTTACGTACACTGGCCTCAAGATACAGATTTTGTGCATTTTGGGACCCTGTTTAGGCAACTTTCACTTAAAAAACTATGATTTCATTAAGAATCAGCATTAAAAACTGAGTCGATTCATATATATCTTAAATAGTTCTGAGAAAAATTTTGTTTTGAAAAAATCCCTGTAGCCCCCCCCCCCCTCAGGGTTGGTCTGGTGAATAATGAGAATTTTCTCGATAACTCAACTATTTCTTGTCGGATCTTTCCCATCTTCGAACTCGATCGAGATATTGATGAGACAATTTTGTGCACAAAATTTCAGATCAATCGAATAAACGGACGGACACACTGATCGATTTTAGTAGTGTACTCACTTTTTGAGTACACAAAAAGAAGAATTTGGACCGATTAACTGATGTGTGAGCGTGAGAATCAAGAGAATATTCTCAAGAGAGTGCTATCATTTTTTCAACGTTTTGAAGCGCAGTTATCCTATTCCGTGATGTTGAACATTTGGAAACTAGTTTCGCGCCGGAATTGACCTCTTCCGATTGTAGAAAATCAAATATCACACAAAATACGAGATTCAGTCGATTTCCCACAGATTCCATGAGTGAAGTCCGGAATTCCATAGAATTCCTTTCAATTTCAACTCGATGCAATTCTGGAATGTTCAATATCACGGAAAATAATGTGCCAATCTAAATGATAGTGCATTTTCCGTTTTCCTTTTCTGATATACACTTAAATACGTTTGTCCTTATCCTACACATGGCGCTATCCATACTGTTCTTTCTCTTCATCCACATATATACACTTTGCAAGGATGCTATATTGTTATCTCCTCGCGCACATCACGCACCTCACTCGTTCCATGTGTGCTCCCTGGCATGATATTCCTATTCTGTCCCATCTTATCATATGGTATGATACATATTTAGGTCATTCTCTCATATGGCGATATTCATATTTATCCTCTAAATTTTCTACAAATACTGAAACAGTATCTGAAATCGTCACAATAGGATGTATTCTCTTTTGATAAGTCTCTGTTTAAGGCAATATTTAACAACTTCATAAATGATCTGAATAAATTGCGATCATCCTTCCCCCATTTCCTAAGGGAGAGGCCTTCGAGAGAGTTTGTAGTGAACTTTTGCAGCTCCCAAAGATTCATAAATCTCCTTTTAGTGACAGGTTCACACCAGAAAACTTGTGCAAACTTTTGTGAAAAAGAACGAGACATGACATCCTCTTTGTCTTTACACATTTTTTTAAATTTCAAACACCGCGTTTATAATCTATTACCTATTTCAAAATATAAGAGCCCTGAGTGTTTTTTAAATAACTTTTGATAGAAACAAGATAGAGACCTGCGGGTTTCACCGCTGGAAAGAGAAGACGAAGACGCGTCGAAACATATATAACAGACTCTCCCGACAATTTTCCTTGAGTGTCTTTAATCGAGATCTTTCATAATCGATCTACCACGCCCAAGCGTTACAATGAGTTTCCGATTTTCAGGAGTGCAAAAGAACCGCCAACTGAAGATCTACAAAACTACGCATGGCTCAAATTCTTAGCTTCGTTTGTTCAAGAGTTGGAGGCATCCTACTCAGCATTGTAAGCCGATTTTCCGAAAAATTTTTGCTAAAAAAGGGCCTTTTTTTTTCAATTTTTGTTTTTTTCCTAGAAAAAGAAACCATTTTTTTGTCGCTTTTTTTCGAAAACTGATCAGAAAAGCTCTAGAAAACGTGTAATAAAAATCTGTAATATATGATGTGATGCGTTTTTACCTCCTCTTTCCAGCGGTGAAAACCGCAGCTCTCTAGCTCGTTCCTGTGAAAAGTTATTCGAAAAATACTCAGGGCTCTTCTATTTTGAAATGAATATTAGTATGTTTCGGTTTATGAAATCGCTAATAACCACTGTATTCAGAACCACAATTTGCAATTATCGCAGTTACTAAAAAAACCGCAGTTTTCAGAATTTATTTTCACGGGAAGCTTCAGAACTACCAGTATCGGAATACATAGCTATATAATTGGCTTTGAACAATTTAGCACTTTCATTGTTTTTATTGTTGGCCAATTTCAACCCGCAAAATTGAAACACAATTGAATGTGAGCAACAAAAATTATCAAAATATTCTGTAAAAACAAATCATACAATTATTTTGATGATCATACAAGTCAATTAAAAATTTTCTACATATAAAATGCATAGATCGATATTTTTGATGTTGGAAAATGCCAAATAAATGTTCTCTGTATTATTATTATTTTATTTTGAATATTTATTTTTATCAAATGTTCTTCGAAGAATGAACAAGACTGAGTAGTATGAGGGTTGATGAAATCTATTGTTTTTATAGATAAGATTACAAGTAAAGCGACGCAATTGCCGCTGACCCTCGACTGCAATGATGTGATCAGATCGTTCATATCTCTTGTATTAAGAAAAACAATTTCTTTTAATTCATAAGTTCAACCACTTGATCACTTGTCCAACAGTCTTTTACTCATACTTGTTTTGCTTCCTAACGGGTGCGCCAGGTGAAATGAGCCTCTCAGTATTTTGACTATAACTTTTTTTCTTTTTGATCTTCAAAGCTTATTGTTTTTCCAAAAGATGCGCCATCAAATTCTCTAAAAAACCATAAGTAAGCTTATTTCTGTAAAAAGTTAAGAAAAAGAATTAAACGAAGATTATTCAAAACATAAAATGTACCCAACTTTCTAAGCTAGCAAATGTCTCGTGAATGGCTAGTGTTTATATTTCTTTTTCTATCGTCAAGATCATTTATTTTAAAAGCAAAGTACACCATAAGATGCAGCGTGGAAAGCTCTACAATCTACAAACTAAAGTTTATTTTAATTATATATTTTTTGTATTCAAAGAAAAGCAAAACTCTGTGTCACTAATTTTCGTCATTATGAAAAACAATCGTACAGAATTTGGTTTTTTTTTGAAAACAAAAACTACGCAAATGGAATAAACTTTAGTTTGTAGATTGTACAGCTTTTCACGCTGCATCTTGTACTATACTTTGTTTTCTGTTAATAAACCATATTCAGCGATAAAAATATGATATAAGAAAAAATGAAATCATAATGTACCAAAAAAATGATCTTATTCGCAGCGTCGAAAATTGGTTGCACAGAACTTTGTTTGTTTTGAAAACAGAGAGTTCATATATAAAATAAGGTTCTTGATGTACATGTGGAGCTTTTCACACTGCATCTTATGGTATACTTTACTTTTAAAATAAGCGTACTAAATAACAAAAAAAAGATACATAAACATCGACCATTCATTGTAGGACATTTGCTAGCTTGGAAAGTTGAGTACATTTTATGTTTTGAATAATCTTCGTTTAATTCTTTTTCTTAACTTTCTACAGAAATAAGCTTATTTATGGTTTTCTAGAGAATTTGATGGCGCATCTTTTGGGAAAACAATAAGCTTTGAAGATCAAAAAGAATAAAAGTTATAGTCAAAATACTGAGAGGCTCATCTCACCTGGCGCACCCGTTATAATCTACTCAAACTAACATCTAATCCCTCGTTGGCCTCTCTCCGATGAGCCACTCATGACTAGTCGTTGATATATATAATCAATTTTCCTATTTTCATACCAAAAAACTAACTTGTTTATGTTAGGTCGGTTCATAATCGAAGATATTGAAACTTTACCTAACAATGTGGTCTGCAGCACAAATTGTATTCTTCTCTTTATTTTCAGGAACTGATAATCAGCCGGATTCATTCTTAAAGAGACATTAATTAAATTCCTTCGCAAAAATCATTTAAGCTATCAGAGATTCTTTCAAATCTCATCTTTGAAGTGACTCTCCAAATGAACGTCTAGCTGTTTCTATCGATACCCCCACTAAACCTTCCATTTTTTATTTTCTTTCAAAGCCAATAAATGAGTTGATTTTCATTCTATGTTTACTTGACTACCCTTGATGATTGTTTGAAAAAAATACACAAAAGCGTTTCTTTTCAGCATTGAAAGGTAAAAGACCGACGTAGAATCACAATGGATTCGAAAAAGCTAATTCAAAACTAACATTCCTCACCGCTCATAATCATTCGTCAAATTCTAACAGCATAGTTGATTTTCTCGTAGACGTAATATCAAAAAAGACTGACGTCAGATTTGACTTCCTCGACCTCGATTACCTTTGATCAAACTTTATAGGAAACTATAATAAATATACAGGCTAAGAACGAACGAGCGTACCAGAGGTGCACGGGGCACAGTTTTTTTACACCAGCGGTCCGATCTGCCCCGTGATCCGCAGATTCCCGAGAATTTTTTAAAAAGAAGCTTCGCCCGGCGTTAAGTTAGTCCTGTGTCCCGTTCCACCCAGTTATGACATTATATGACTTTCTTGAGCGAACACGCCACTTGCTTGGTGTTTACACAAGTTGAGAGGGACTTATTTGTTGAGATTTCGAAAAAAATGAACACATTTTGTTTACAAGAGATTTTTTCATCGTTCACCCGTCCCGCCCTGCCCCGTACATCTTTGATATGTACGAACGAACGTAAATTACTCGCTTAACGTATGATTCTCCTTTCAGTAGAGGGAATAAAAAGAAGAGTATTTGCAGATCTATAGTACATAATAGAATATACTTTACATAAAGTAAAATCATCATGTTTTTTTTTAAATTTAAAGGATGAGTCTACGTGGGCATTAGAACACTGTTGACATTACAAAATGAGGATGGCAAATATATATCATTTTCTATCAAATATAAAATTAAAAAACTGTAACAATCCCTCTGATATTCTCTAAAATTATCTCATTCTATGTGAATTTTCTACTATTCGTGATATATTTTAGTACTATGTGTACATTTTTCTTCAAAATCTGTTATATTAATGATTGCTATTTGATAATCTATATGAAATACTAATCTAGTATTGTAGTTATTTATCTCACATCATTCTCAAGATTTTTTCATTTTGATGAGCATATTTTACATAAATGTTGTTTTACGATCCAATAGTTAACATTCATATGAATATTGGTATTTAAATGAAAAACAATGACATAGGTCAAATATGTCTTCCACAGTATAAATAAACTAATTCGTCGAAAATTTTGTCAGATAAAACTATCTATTAGTTTTACAATGGTGAATCAAGTGTTATTTAGCGGAATGACAATTAATTTAACACTCAGAAGTTTATTGTAAAAGTTTGAATTTTTCATTGATTATAAGTTTTATTAAGAAGATTCTTAGAATTTCGAACTAATTATTAACGTGTCTTATTTATAATGCAGTAGATATGTCAACATTTCTCCATTTCACACGTTTTCCTTTCTCTCTCAAACGATATTTTGTCACGTCATGTATTCATTCGATTGACTTAGTTTTTTGTTGTAAGTAAATCAATAATTCCGAGTTGTGCTTTGTATTAAATATCAAACAAATGTTTTTGATTGGCTAGCTTCAGTACATCCTATAGTAAGACTTGAGAAATATTCTTTTCGTCTCGTCGCATTTCAAATGATATTAAGAGCTTACTGTGAAGATTTTAGCTTTCTAAATTACCCTCGAGAAAAGTTAATAGGAAACATACCTGGGTGTATGCTTGCTTATTTTTATAAGTATCTCATGAAATAAATCCTTATATATATACCTGATATTTGCGAAAGACGATATTTTAAGAAAAAAAGGATTGAGTGACTACGATTACATTCAAAAACTAACATAAAATTCACATTTATTTCAACTTGATTATTACTATTTTACTTTTTGTTACTGCAAATGCTGAAAGTAATGGGAAAGGACAATGTTGCATAGGTTATATTCGTGAATATGATCATCCTGAAGCATGTTATCAGTTCGAAAATGGCAGATGTTGTGTGGACAATGCTATTTATAGTAAAAAACATAGACAAATAATTGGAACAGAGAATGCACGAACAATTACAGAAAATGAACCTGCTTTATGTGGAGAGTGTTTTAGTAATATCGTTGAATGTTAAGAAACAACATGCATTCCATCAAAATACTGCTGATTTTTTTCACAATCAGTATTCTTCTTCTTCATCATCCTTTATCCATTAATTTTCTGTTATTTCACAATAAATAACTTTTTCAAACATATTCTTTGAGATAGAGACACTATTCTTTAGTGTAACGTCAACGCGATTGCTAATCAAATCAGTAGAATGTACATAACAAATGGTGTATGTGTTTTCATCATCACTCTCTTGATGTTGTGCAATTATCAGGCCTTATCACATTTGACTCTCCATTTCTATAAATAACTCAAAATTCATTGTCGCTTGAATCTTTTCTTCTTTATTGGTGTAATTTCTTTCCGTTCTTTCCATGTTATTTACCCATAAACAGTCAATATTTTCTGAATCATATCCATGGCGTATGTCTATTTCATCGGTGGGAGAAAAACATACGATATATAAGAAGAATTGATAAGCATACAAAGCACACATTTTCTTTAAACATGCTTCGAATCAAACAAGACTCACAAGTAGCTATTAAACATTCGGAAGAACAACAATACGTGCCTCTGAAAAGAGTGAATATTGAAGCCATTATTCGATCATTTGCTGCCGATGTAAAGATTACTCAAATATTTCGAAATGATGAAAAAACTTCAATTGAAGCAGTCTACTGTTTTCCTATTGAAGAACAAGCAGCTATATATGCATTTGTGGCACGCATCGATGATCGTGAAATTATTGCTCAATTGAAAGAGAAGAATAAAGCTCAGCAGGAGTATACCGAAGCACTCGAACAAGGTCATGGAGCTTATTTACTTGAACAAGATGAAAAATCGCAAGATAATTTCATTATCAATGTTGGTGCTCTTCCACCTGGCAAAGAATGTGAAATTACTATTTCATATGTCTCGGAATTGGATCTAGTTGAAAATGGTACTAAAACTCGGTTTGTTGTTCCAACAACCATTGCACCTCGCTACAATCCTGATAAGGGTGGAATCAGTTCACCTGCTGATACTACCTCCAAATATGTTCAAAAAAGTTCATACACTATTGGATTTCAATGTCAAATTGAAAAAGTAGGAGTCGCTCGTATTAGTTCAATATCTCATCCAATTAAAGTAGATCTCGGCAATCAAGATGCTTATGTAATTACGTTTGCCCAAGAGAATACTCATTTGGATCGTGATATTCTTGTTGATATCGAGCTAAGTAAAAATCGATTGAATACGATTGTTGCTGTTGAATCTGGTGCAGTAATGGCTTCATTTACACCGAGTGAAGAAGATTGTCAAAAGGCTGTGAATAATGTTGAGACTATGAATGAATTTATTTTTATTGTTGATTGCAGTGGATCAATGGAAGATGAAGGCAAAATTGGTTTGGCTCGTCAAGCCATGTTACTCTTTCTCAAAAGTCTTCCAGTTAATTGTCAATTCAATATTGTTCGATTTGGTTCTACGCATCAGAATTTGTTTAACGAGATTACTAACATCTATGATGAGAAGAATGCTGAAAAAGCTGAAGGATTAATTAACAGAATGAAAGCCGATTTGGGTGGTACTGAACTGGTAAGTATACCTTCTTTCTTCATTGTTTATTTATTTATCACAATGATTGTTCTCTTCTAGTTGAGCCCTCTTCAATGGCTTGAAACAAATCCTCCAGCTGATGGTCGTGCACGTCAAATTTTTCTACTTACCGATGGTGAAATTTCAAATGTCGATCAAGTACTCGATCTTTGTCGTTCAATGGCTACTTCTTCTCGTATTTTCTCTTTTGGTTTGGGTCATTCTCCTAGTCGTTCGCTTGTGAAAGGCTTAGCTCGAGCAACAAATGGACGTTTTGTTTTCATTCCACCGAATACCAGTGCCGATGTACATGTCGGTGAACAATTACAAAAGGCCTTACAGCCTTGTATTACAAATGTGCAAGTCAAATGGAATTTAGGCACGACAGCATTAATCAATGTGCCAACAAACACACCACCTGTTTATGTTAACGATCGACTTATCGTCTATGCTCTCATTGAAGATAAGTCTTATGAATTCAATCATAATTCTAATGTCGAATTAAAAACAGAACAACATCGACTAGGTGTGGCAAATATTACTCAAGTGCCCAGTATGAGCAACAATGCGACAATTGCTCGACTGGCTGCTAAAGCACTTATTCTTGAACTACAGCATTCAAAATTGCCACCATCAACCAATAAAGGCTCACTACAAACTCGATTTCAACAACCAGTTGTATCAAAAGATGAAAGTGCAACAACGGAAGAAACTATACAGAAACGCATTATTGATCTGTCACTCAAATATAATATTCTCAGTCCTCATACAGCTTTTGTCGGTGTTGAGAAACGATTGAATGCTAGCAATGCTGATATGGTTTTGCGTGAGGTGCCTATTCAAATATCCGCAGATGATCAACATTTAGGAATACATTCTGCAAGATTTTCTACTGTTAGTGCAGGTATGATGTCCTACTTTGACGCAATGCCCCAAATGATGATGTGCAATTCGTCAAGCAGTTTTTACAATAGAGCTGTCTCACACAATGCGGCCAATATCTGTTATGACATGAATGCTGACTCCATCATGGTAGATTGCATCGCTGATGACGGCATGGATGAAGAATGTGACTTTCAAGAATTCTCAAGTATCATCAATCCAAAAGTAAACGAAGATGTGTGGCCGACAGACAATCAAGATATTGTTCGTCATTTGATCAACAAACAAAAGTTCGATGGCTCCTGGGATTTGGATTCAAAAAGCATTGAAAAATTGACTGGTAAATCGCTGAGTGACTTTCAACAGTCGACAAATAATCAAGTACTCGTCTCGGTCATTGTCATCGTCGTACTTGAAACACGATTTGCTGCTTTTTCGTCAATGTGGCATGGTATTGTACAAAAAGGACGTAAACGTCTCATCGATCTTCTTGGTAAAGATAGCAACAAACTTGAAAGTTTACTCGAAGATATTCGCAAAAATTTATAAACTTATTTTTGCTTTTATTATAAAAAAAACATTCATCAAATTTTTTCTCCTTATAATCTAGAATAAAAACAGAATTCAAATATAACTGTCACAAAATAAAAAGTGATTGAAGCTAAAGTAATAATAATAATCGTCAAATCTCGTGTCAAAATTCTATTTTACAGTGAGAATGTTATATTGGATTGAATTATTGTAGAAAATAACAATATATTAAAAAGAAAGATAAATATTGATTAATAGATGTAGTGGCAGCACCCAGGATAAACTGGATGGGGCTTTTTCACTGCGTTGAAATTAACGCTAATGTTACTTTTTTTTTCAATGCATTACTTGTATGCTCTGCTGTTGACAATCCTGAAGCAACACATTTGTGGTAATCTAGCTCTGGATCACGAATCGTTAGACAAAGAAATGATGTTACATTGGAATACACCACCGCTTCATCTGGTTCAGTTGTTTTGAACCACTTGAGAAAAGAACAAGTTGTCAAAATAATGTATAATATGTCTTAATAAATAATAGAATGAAACATTTTATGTCTCACTTTATGATTAAAATGAAATAAAGTAGATAAGCAGATATGGTATCAATACATTGTGTGATATATATTCATGATTTAGAATCATTAGATAGACATCGTTTACTATTATAAAATAGTTCAATTATAGATGAAATTAAATATGATTAGAATTAATTTTAACTTGTTTTGTAAATCATTATTTGTCTATGACAAGCTTTGTTTTCATTAATAACATGTAATGCAAAAGTAATGAAACATTCGCTAACCTTCTTCTGAAATAAAATATTTGTTTGCCATGGTTAGAAAAGCTCTGGCTACATCATATGACCTTATTCAAAGTATGCTGATATAATGCAATAATCCGAGTGAAGTGATTTACATTTTCAAAAATTCACTGAAAAACGTATATACATAACTAAATATATATCTGGATGATAAACAGTTAATGAAATTCAAAGAAGCATTTAGAGTGCCGTAAAAGTTATGTAGAATTTCAATTGTGAGGAATGCATTAGAGTCATCTACTCAAGATTTACAATTTTACGCAAAGGTGAAATTCTTGTTTTCTTTCATTTAAAAAATACTTTCTGGAAATTAGATTAAAGGATTTCGAGCTGTCCATAACTATCGAGTCAATGAGCACATTGGCGATCTAAACCTGATGGATTGGTTTCTTGACTTTTGTTACAAAACTTAATAGTTCATTCGATAGTGCTCGTTAATTAATCAATCATCAGACGTCGAAATTTATTATATTTTTGATAAAGAAGAGCAAATGAAAGCTTAATATTTATAGTCAAAAAAAAAGGGATTGAACTCGAATGATAATAATAAAAACACGGTAGCAGTTTATTATATGTAAAAGAATAAAACTAAAGAAGAAAGCAGTTCTATTTGGAATTTATTGACCACCATTACATTTTTTGTAACAGTCTTCAAATTCGACATCAGGAACTGGAAGGCACTTGTTTACGCATGTCTTCTGTTTCTCATTTAAATCCCAAGAAAAAATTGATTTCTTGCTCATATATTTGTCAAAATAGGATTTCAGTTGACGTCGAGACATCTCGGCCGAGTCTTCTTCATCGTTGTCAACAAGATCACGTAACACGTTACGTAGCTCTAGATTTGTCTTGGCGTGTAATCGCGAACGTTTCTAGACGGAAACACTTTCGACATTCACGATGCAAATAAGGACCAGCAGTAGAAAAACACCAACGATGATAGTACGCATAATCGAGGACGATCGTGTCAGTTGAATACAGAAAATGAGAGAAATTGAGAACTAGGAATATATTTGTGTGTGCACACCCGTTCTCTTAATATATATATGTCTATGTTGGTAGATGGTTGGAAGAACGACCAAGAAGACAAGGTAGCAATTTGTTCGAGCGTGACTATGTCTGTTACGAATTTTTTTGGTCGTTTAGTGAAAATCAATTATTTCGTCACACAATCGATTCAATCAATATTTAAGTATATTGATGAGGGAAAGAATGATTCTCATAGTCAAGCAACTCATTAATGGGTTGTGTTTGCTCCGTTTGATTAAGCAATAGAAATGGCCCCTTATTAGTCAAATAACTCAAGGATGTAGATGAATAATCAATCAATGAAAAGTAATTTCTATCATAAATTGAGAAATATGTAACACAACGAAAAAGGTCTAATTATATGACAATATTTATCTTCAAGAAGTAAAAACGAACACAGTCCTTTCTTTCGATTTCATAAAATTCAATTTTTGTAACCTTTACGAAAATGTCTTGGTCTTAGTTAATAGGCTAATATAAAAACTCAACAATTTTCTGTATTAAAATGAGAGGAAACAAATAATAGTACTTGAATAACAAGATGTTTATAGAGAATCGATCTGTGTAATTATATTTGTTATTTTCCGAGCCAAAATAACTTAGATTCCTCATTAAAAAAAAGTAGCTTTATTCATAAGAAAGTTGAAATGCATAAGAAACTGCTTATAATTGAAAATTGAATAGCGCATCTAGTGAAGTAGTCAAAAACTCGCTCGATATGACTTACGAGCACTCATGCCTTGGAAAGTATCAACAAAGCTTATCAGTGCACTTCCTTGGGGCTAAAATGTGGAACTCAAACATTCATATAAGCTAAGAACTATTTTATTACTGATTATATTGATATATGTTTACAGTAAAGCTATACATGAAATAGAACGATTAAAAACCATAGCAGGTATTTATTATATTGTGCTGGTCTGCAGGGGCGGCTCAGATATTCGAAAAATTTTTACATCTTTCATTTTGGCTTTATTTTTCGGCAGTGATAACTATTTGAACAAGTATTACTTGATTTTTAGGAAAAGCTTATGTTCAGTCCAATGTTAGACGACAAACATTTATAACTCTATTAATTTCGACACATCTTCACATATTACTACTAGAGATTTTTTTATGAAGAGGATAGTCAATGCGTTGAACACATCGATGGTACTCGGAGTATTTTTATCTATCACTAAAACTTTTATCATCATCCTCACTTCATTGTTTTAAGATTTTGAACTGATAATCAGTAACTGTTTTCTGTTACTTTTTCACAATAATTCGAATATTCTCTTAACCTATCTCGTCGAATTGACCATCTTGTTTCTTCATTCATCCCGTTATTACAGGAAAAGGAAAAGAACAAGTATATATATATAGTTGTGCACTTGTCAATTGTCATCTTTTTGCACTGTTTTAAATCAAACACATTGAAAGAAAAAGGTGATGCTTTCGAAACGTATGTAAATAAAATTACTGTGAAAGAGTAATAAAAAATTGAATGTCAATAAAACAGTATTCAATCACGTCCCTCTTTTAAAATAAAAAACAAAAAACATGTAAAGATGCTGACAATCATACAGTTAGTTCAAATAATTTATCCATTAATTTAACTAATAATGAAGAAAATGTGAATCAATTTAAATGCGACTTAATTTGTTGTACATATGATGATCGCTATATTTCAGAAAAACAGTCAGATCTTAAATCAATAAATGATAAGCGTAGTTGCCAATTACGATGGTTTGATAAGCACGAATAGCTTTCTTATTGCCAAGTAAGGAAATGAACGAAAACCTTCTCAAAGTTAAATGCATACTTATAAAGCTGCCTATCATTATTTTTTTTTTTTCAATATTAGAGTAAAGGGAAGATTTATTGTTATTATTGTCGAAAAGCTTATCAAAATAGTTATCATCCACAAGCAAATAAAATGTCTGACTCTTCGTTCACAGTACGTGGATTTCATAATTGAAAGAATGGTTTAGTACTATGTGCATTGTAATGCGCACTCATTGAATCTTGCTCTACAAGATTTAACTCGTGAATCGTCACCCATGACATCTGTATTAGACATAACGAATGCAATTATAAATTTTATCCGAAAGTCTCCGAAACCTTTAAAATTATTAAATGATTTAATTGAACCAAATTATTGTACAAACCTAAAGCCATTGTGTTCAACTCGATGGACGGTGAGAACTTCGTTAATGAATTCATTAATTGTTAATTATGATTTAGGTAAAACATCATTAGATGAAGTTAGTGCTGAAGGTGGCCTGCCTTCTTCCAAGGCGAATGGATATCTAGAGCAAATGCAAAAGTTTTCTACGTATTTTGGATTGAAATTAGGTAAGTTTAATATTTTCTCTTCTATATAAACCGCAACAACAGTATTAGTTTTTGCGGCCGCAAATCTGTTATAGTCTAGAATGATTGAAAACAAAAGGGTTAATAAGTCAAGTGTCATGTGAGAAAATTCTTGTGATTCTGTTGTCAGAAATTTCAACAGTAGGGAAATACTCTTTCATTTGTGACCTATGTTTTGCAGAAACATAAAAAAACTGACTATATGCTCATTACAACGTATTGAAATTTGCTTACAAGATATTTTATGTTCAGTTAAATCCTTAACAAAATATTTAGAGAGAATTAAGTGTATTGATTTTTTTAAAACGTTTTATGAATCAATTTTGAAAGAAGCCAAACAGTTTATCAAAGTCCTTATAACATGTTTCAACAGCAGTATCTTGACTTTAACAATAAAATTTTAAATGCATTAGATTTACATTTTCAATAGTCCGTATTTCCATTGCTGTGTACAGGAAATTTGAGAAAAAAACACAAATAATTTCTTGCCAGCCCAATACCTTGTGATTGGATTCCATATGGATCGATTTTCGATCTTTTATGTACCGGTACTTTTCTTGAATAAATCTGATAAAATGTGAAAGAATGGAACTCCACGGGTCGCTGGTCCTGATACCGATACCTTTTATTCAGAAATCATTTGCTATGTATATTACATTAGATAGAGATGAAAAACCTGGACATTATACGAAGGTAAATAAGAGAAGAGGTACGAATCGGCGTTAAACGAAGACTCTGGTCACATCATTTCTATTCAATCTTTGGATATGTTTATGTATATCCATGCCATGAATATTATTGTGCACAATGTCGAGGTGAACAAGTGTCTACATTGAATGATATTGTTCGATATGAGAATAATCAGATGCAAACTTGACTCACCGTGTTACATTGTAATGTGTTAATTAGATGTTGTGCTCCTATATCTCCGATAGAATTGAACATTAGGTACAACGTAGTGAGCGTCTGTTAAAAATAAACAATGATTTCTATATGATCAATGAGAAGAAAATATGTCTGACTGTGTTGCTTTGTAACGAATTGCCAAGATATTGCGCCCCTTCACTACCGATACAGTTGCGATGGAGATCTAGTGTAGTAAGTGTCTGTATTGAATAATATTACTTGATATGTCATCGATGAAAAACAGTGCTCTCACTTTATTCATTGTTAATGCGTTAGACAAATGTTCTGCACCTTTGACATCAATACAGTTTCTCTGAAGACCAAGAGTAGTGAGTGTCTGTATGAAATAATAATATTAAACATAGATCTAATCGATTAAAACAAAGTTAATCCGACTTTGTTACTATGTAATGCATGAGCCAGATGCTGGATTCCTTTGGCATCAATAGAATTTTCGCCAAGATGTAGAGTAACAAGTGTCTATGTTCGATGACTATGTAAACATCTGACCAGTTGGAAGAGAATGACCTTACCGTATTACTTTGTAATGCCTCAGCTAAATGTTGTATTCCTTCTACTCCGATCGAATTCTTCGAAAGATTAATTATAGTAAGTGTCTATGTTAAATCATAGCAGCAGTTATGTTTGTGATCAATAAAGAAAAAAAAATTCATCTGACTTTATTGATCTGCAATGCATGAGCGAGATGTTGCGTCCCTTGATTACCAATAAAGTTTTCGGCAAGATTTAGTATGGTGAGTGTCTATATGCAAGGATAATGGTCAATATTCGATTAATGAGAAGGAACTTGTCTTACCGTGTTTTGTTGTAATGCTTGAGCCAGATGCTGTATACCTTCTATACCGATAGAGTTCCTCGAAAGATTGAGTGTCGTAAGTGTCTGTAACAAACGAAAATGACAGCTGTGTAATTTAGAAATATAATACTTCTCTAACTGTGTTATTTTGTAATGCATGAGCAAGATCTTCTGTGCCTTCATTACCAGTACGTGTTCCGCAAAGATTGAGCGTGGTAAGCGCCTGTATTGAGTGATAAGTCAGATATGAGATTTTCAAGAAGTAAATTTCTCTCACTTTATTAGTGCGTAATGCACAAATAAGATGTTTTGCTCCTTCAGTACCTATACAATTCCAATTAAGGTTTAGTGTGGTGAGTGTCTAAATCGAATTTAAACGACAATTATTTGTTTGACACAAAGAAAATCTATTTCACAGTATTATTTTCTAATGCATGAGCTAAATATTGTGCACCTTTATCGCCGATATAGTTTGCATCAAGATCTAGTGTAATGAGTGTCTAGATTGAACAACAATAGAAAATATAATATCAAATTAATAAAGAAAATTGTCGCACTTGGTTATTCTGTAATACATCAGACAAATGTTGTGCTCCTGCTGCACCGATATTATTATTTCGGAGATTGAGTGTAGTAAGTGCCTGTACAGAATGATAGTGACAGATATCTGAAGAACAAAAATAAAATCTATCTTACTAAACCAAGTGTGAATACATGAGCCAGATGTTGAGCTCCTTCATCTCCGATGTCATTATCCTCAAGATTTAGTTTAACATCTATCTACAGAAAATGATAATAGGAGATAAATAATGAATAAGAAGAAAATTTGTTTTACTGTATTAGCCTGTAATGCATGAGCAAGATGTTGTGTCCATTTGGAGTCAATTCCCGTGTATCGAACGTTCAACTTCATTGGTGTCTGTATCAAACAAAAAATAGTGAAGATTTGATCAATAGTTTGAAAGAAAACGTATCTCACTCTAGTATTCTGGAATGCATCAGACAAATGTTTTACTCCATCTGCACCAAGAATCTTATTCCGAAAATTGATCGTTATGCATGTCTATATTGAACGATCATAACCGATGTATAGAAGATAACAACGAAATTTGTCTCACCATGTCACGGTGTAATAGATGAGCTATGAATAGTGCTTCACTATCATTGAATTGATGAACCTGGAGATTGATCGTGGTGAGTGTCTATATTAAATGATAGTAATATATAAATATCATCAATGAAAAGAAAACTTGTTTTACCGTGTTACTCTGTAGTGCAGGAATGAACGGCCGAACTTTGCAATCATCTGTTAACGGCAATGTCAAATCCAGTTCGTTGAATTTCTATTGAATTTTCAAATAAAAATTAAATTTTGGGTGGGTATATACGTAAAGGTGAGGGAAGTCGACTATTAATGTTTTACCGAAATTATGTCAACATTTTCGACTTTACATAGAAAACCGAATACAGAATTTGTTGGAGCAAGCTTCGAAAAATCTGAAACTAATTTTAGCAAAATTATCAGTGATGAGGATTGTATAAACCGTGATGGGAAAGAAAAATGTTGAGAGCCTTAGTAACATCAGAAATACGTAGAAACAAAAAACATCTGATCCATTATTGATATCAATGATGTTTCAAAATCAATCAGAATATCATTCTAAAGAGAAAGTAAAAGTTTACCTGATACTGAAGATAAGAGTTAGTAATGTCATTAAGTCGTGTGCAAATATTGTAAAATGACAACAGAATTGTGAAGTTATCGAAGTTCTCCATTATTCGATAGACCAATTCGATGGGTAACGTGTGAAGAGTTATAGTAATATTGGCAGACATTATTTGCTGAGAAAGTGTATTATCTTCAAAGTAAACAAAAGAAATTTCAAGTGATTCTAGAGTTTCATCCTAACATGTGTAGCAACAAAACATCAAAAAATAGTCAAATAAAACTATTTATGAGAAACAACATCGCATTACTCACGTCATTTTCTTTAGGAAAGAAAAAAACAAAGGAGTGAACGAAGAAAAACTAACGAATATGGCACACATTGCATTGAAATTTCGTATAATAGAATCAAAAAAATACTTCTACGCACGTGCAATTATCATTAAAGCAATGTACAGAACAGAAAAAATATATGTGAATACGGAGAAAATGGAAGAATCATCAGTAACTGCACTAAATATAACAAGAATTGAATCAAACGAAACTAAAATAGCAGCCACGATCTCGACTCCATTCTTGCTCTAGTTGCAGTCATGTAAATTTAACATCAGTTCTCTTTAGTTTATGCTGAAATTAAGTATTTGGTTTTCTGTCGTGACTTAGGTCATGATGAAAGTGCAATGATGCCACCTGTTGAGTCCTTTACGCAAGGACTTAGTATTGAATTAGTCTTAAACTATTATCGGAATCTAAAAAAAAGGCTAGTGGGGGATGTGTATCTAGAAAGAAACTAAAATTCTTCCAATTATTTTCGATACTAGTTCCAGCAGACAAAGTTTGACTGAGTTACCGAGGCTTTCGAAAAGAAAAATAATTTTCAATTTCTTTTTGCTAGCCTACTCCTTTAGAGATCATTCTTGAAAATGGCATCTAAGCAACCACTCGATATGCTTCCTTCGTAGAGCTACAGTCGTTTTATACGAGCAAACATTCACAAGAGAGTTTTCGTTGGTGAAGAGAAAATTTAAAATATTTGGTTATCTGCAGCACTGATCAGCATTACAGTGCTTGTTTGAAGTTCGGACAAGTTTTTCTCTGCAAAACTAAATAAAGCAGGCTTACTCAAGTCTAATTTAACGGTATCTCGCTGTTTGTTCTCTTCTCTTTCTATCATTCTGAGAGTTTCACAGGAGCAGCTCCTCTCAAATCAAGTGAACAAGAACAACTGACAAAAGAAGAAGAGAAGGGAGGTCATCATCTTCGTAGTTGTACCACACCAAACATCAATGCGAAACATGAAGAATAAAAATGAATATTTTTTATAAATAGAATTACTGTGATTGATCCCATGTCATCGAAATCGGGTCATTTTTGGCGATTAATTGCCTTAGTCCAAGAACATATATGTTCTTGGACTATGGTGACTAATCGTCGATTTTTTAGAAAATCGCGATTAATCGCCAAAAATGAGCCGATTTCGATGACTTGAGAAAAATCAGGTAGACAGAATCTTGGATGGTGAAGCAAGAAATTCAAAGTCTGGAAAGAATCTTGCACTTCTTAGAATTCAAGACAGATTCTTTTTTCATAGTATAGGATCACTTTCTTGAGTAATCTGACCAGATTCTTGGACTTTTTTTAAATACCAACTTTCTAGTATATATAGACGTTCATTATCAATTCTATTTACACTTTATAAGTTCACAACAAAAACAAAAAAGAAAAAAATGAACACTTTCCAGTGAAAAATTTTATTGATTCAATCTAAATTATTTTGCAACAAAATCAAAATTGAAGTAGATTGAAATTTTCGTTTATAATTTATTAGGATTGAATCAAAACTTGATTTTCCTGCTTGCCTGGTGGAAAATTTTACTGTTTAAATTTTATTATTCTACACCAAAATCGAAATTATTAATCCAGCTTTTATTTTGATTTTGTTGCAGAATAATCAAATTTAATCAGTAAAATTTTCCACTGGGCAAGCAAGAAAATCGAGCTTTAATTCAATCCTAATAAATTATAAACTAAAATTTCAATCGATTTCAATTTTGATTTTGTTGCAAAATAATTCAGATTAAATCAATAAAATTTTTCACTGGATGTAATATCACATTTAGTTTTCACAGTTCAAATAAATAAAGAAAAAGAAACATCGATGAAGCAACACTATAAAAAAAAGAAAATAAGTTCAACTATATTAGGATAACAACCTTCATTAAAGAATAAATGTTAAAAATGTGCTGTAAAAAATAAACATTCATTTTGAATAGCTTATGATGAAGAAAAGTCATGACTAGATTTTCATTTGAACTCCTATGAGAAACTAAGTAAGCTGTAATATAGTTTTGTTATAACCTATTAAAATACTTTACTTCAAATTACAATATACCGACATCATACATTGCAATAGTTTTCATACATTTTATCATGTTAACGGTTTACTATTCGTTGTATAAATAAACGACGACTGAATGTGAGCTATGTATATATAAAACAAAGAAAGAATGAACGTCGGCCTTGTAATTCTGGAAAGAATCTTTATATAATTCTGTCTATCGTTAGAAAGACTCTTGACAGTTTTTTCTTAAAAACAAGAATCTGGCAAGAACAGAGCCAAGAATGTCGACCAGTGAAAAATAATGAAAAAAAAATTTCAAACAAATAAGCAAAAAAAAGGAACAGCGGATTGACAAATAGGTAGCATACAAGTGTTTGCATCTATAGTATTTGATAATAAAAAATTCAGATAAATACAAATGAATTTAGACGTAGGAATCGATTAATGTTGTTGTTATTATTCAAGTGATATCTCCATTGTTTTGATTCTATGGTTTTTTAACATAGTACTTATCGTCCTCGTCGCCTGGTTTTTGCTTCGCTTCCCAATTTACGGGCTGAGTGGCTCGTATATTACCGAATGTATCAAGACTTTTATTTGCCTCATACGTATTAACATCATTCTGATATTCAGGTGATTGTGCACGGAGTAATTCATCATCTCTCAATCCTTGTGGATCGTTTCCTCGATAGTCTGAAGATGGACCATAAACGTAGTTATGTGGATTATTGGCAATTGATGCGAGAATTACTTTGCCGTGAGCGTCCTTTGGTTTACTGCTGAGATCATTCTCAATAATAACTTTTCTAATATGTGGTTTGTTTACATAATTATTTAGTTTTTGTATTTGATCCTGTTCAGATTCGGTTTCCTTCGGAATCAAACCCATTAATTCATTATTTGGAACGATATGATGGTAACTGCTATCATCAGGAGATACCGGACATTCGCCTTTCGACACGGTATCCTATAAAAGAACAACAAGCAAGATATCAAAGGCAATTTTCAAAGAATTATGAGATCAACCGATAGATCTTTTAATCAAAAAGTTCTATAAAACAGAACAGCTTAAATTGCATTAAAATTAAAGTATAAGCCGATAGTTTTGAGCATAGAACGACATAAAAGACCGAAAATTATACTACAAAAATGTCATCTGACTGTCTAATCCCTCAAGCTTCGACTACTATTGTTTCTTAAACTATACAAAGTTCATAAAGCAGTTTTAGATAGCGATATGAAAATTCATACTTTAAATGGTTTATCATGTGGATGACCACGTGGTTTCGCTGACGATGCTCCGTCACGAACGGCTTTAGGATCGCCTGGTTCAACTTCTAAATGAGCTGTTTCTTCATAATGTTTCAAAAACGATTTTTCTTCTTCTGTCAAAGATTGTTTTGTTTTCTGTTTGCCTTTGACCATTTTATATTTCTTTTCATCGTGTTCATGTTCTTTCGAAGGTACTAAACGTAATCCAGCTGCAAATAATAAACTATTCGCTTCATGTGGATATCGTTCATGCATCCAATTTTCTGCTTCGATTACTTTTGAATAATTTCTATTCGATTGAATATCATTAGCTAATTCATTACGAATATTTTGCACCGATTTGTTTATACCTTTTGTCTCTAAAATTTTACTAAAAACTCCATAAAAACAATCATTAGGCTTAGATTCAACGTCAATACGATTTCCCTGTTCATCAATGTAATAAGCATGTCCAACTTGATCAACATTATTTGCATCTTTACTGCCTTTTTCAACATATACAATTACAACACCATTATCAATTTCTTCTTGTGTTCTCTCATAATTTTCATCAGTAACTACTTTTGCATTAATATCATGTTTTTTGAACAAGGCACTCATTTCACCCATGGTAGCAGGTTGATTACCTCTGACACCATCAGCACGTTCTTGGACTTTTTGATCGGATGATTTATCATTTTCTCCTGTGCTCGGATTCTTTGCATTATAAGCTATTTCACATTGTGTAAAGGCAATACAATGATCTTTTGCATTGTAATTAATTTGCTCGGCAAATGTTCGATATTTGCTATAGTTTTTCATGAATACTTTATCTTCTTCTGTTAAATTTTCTTTATTTTTAAGTTCATCATATTTCTTTTGATCTTCATTTTGACTATCGGAATTTTGATCTTTATTAACTAAATATTTATCTTGAATTTGATTCGAGAGATTACTTGTTAAACTACTAACTGCTAATGTTGACCATGGTTGTATTAATTGTGATTCAATAATTTGTATTAATTGTTCAGTTATTTTGTCTGCAACAGATTTAATGATTAGACTAAATGAATCATATTCAACTCGTATATAATTATCACAGAATAATTTCATAAACTCGACAATATCTTTCTGATCGAATTTATCTATTTTACGTTTTAATTCAATGCATTCAACTTCAACATCATAATAAGACGAAAGTTTTAAATTATCATTTTCGTCAATAATGTTCAAATGTTTAAATACATTCACTGCATTTTGTGCACGTTCTTTATCTAACTTCAGATTTCGATGTAAGATAAGCGTGAATGTCAGTGTATTTTTATCGATTTGTGTCAGTTTCTTAATTAGTTCATCGTAAACTTTATCAATTAATGTATATAATGTGGGTAAAGCATTCAATGTACCAAGAATTCGAAATGTCATACTGATAGCACTGCCATAATTTTTCGAATCTGCTAAAATACCTTTGAGTAATGGTCCACCAACGGAATCCCATTGTCTACGAGCAAAATCATGTCGTGGATTGATTGTATCAGCAACAATTTGATCGATTCTGGATTGTAATACTTTTGATTTAGTTTGCAAATCTAGTGTATACATTTTTCGTAATAAATATGTCATATCAGGTTTAGAAAATACCGCTTGAACTTTAGTTTGAACTGATTCACATATTTGTGGTTTAATTAAATCAAATGAGAATGTCGATAAATATTGTACACCACTGTTGAGACCTTCTCTTGCAATTGCTTCACCTACTTTAACACCAGTAAATTTAAATGTAAGACTTTTTAAATTTTTGCCTGTTTGAACAAATGTTTGACCTACAGTTTTTGCATTTGTTGCGAATTGTGTTCCGGCTTGTTCAAGTGCTTCTGTACCAGCTGATCCAACAAGAGTCTTGACACCTTTTCCAGCATCTTTAAGCTTCGAATAACCCATTGAAACAGCTGAAATGATTAAACTAACAGCCTTTTGTTTACAATAATCTCCCCAATTGAATTGTCTATTACTAAATGCTCGATAGGCAGTAAACATATCAGCTATACCTTCAGTGATTATACCCATTCCTACAGATGCACCAAATCCAGTAGCAATAAGAACACCACCAGCAAGAATTTGAAGAGATGCTAGTGTAGCAACAGCTATGATACTTCGCCAAGGAATAAATCGTTTCTCATTAATTTCTAACATATATTCGATACCTTTTGCTGTAAATTCATTTAATTCAACAATAGGCATAAAACTTTTTGTATATAATTCGATAATATTTTTTACTTTATTTATTTGTATATTTTCTTGTTCAAGATTTGCATGAGCTACAATATATTCAACTTGATCATGATTTAAATTTTGAAATATAAGAGAAAATTCAATATTCTCTTTACGAAGAACTTCAATTATCATTTTTGATGTTGATTTATTTAATTTATTAAAATGAAAATTTCCTTGTCCATTAAGACCTTGAATACTTTTATAAAAATCAATGTCAATAAATGAAATACAGAATGACATTTCTTTACAATATTCTACAATATTTTGAATTTGATTGACTTGTAAGGATTCAAATTTAATATTAAAATATGAATCATCATTTTTAAGTTCATTTATTCGTTTTAATAATTCATTTCGATTGACTTTTTCATAGAGTTTCTGTTCAGTTACACATACTTTTGCAGCTTGTATCCATACATTGCGATTAATCATCGGTAAAAGTATTGATTTAGTCAAAACCATTTCAATATTTAAAAACTTGGCTTTGATTGAAGAAATTTTTGCATTTAAACTTTCATAATCCAAACGATCGAAATCAACTTGAAGATTTGTCATATCATAAGTTGTATATTTGAAATGTTGATTTACTTCATTGATATTTGCATCTTTAATAATCATATCAAATCGAAGTGTATCATCATTTTGTTTTTCAATTAATTCGATAAGTTCATTCATTTGTCTACTATTGATTTCTTCAATTTTTCCATTAGTAGATTTTATTTTTAAATCAACTTGATATGAACTTGTTATACGAAGTGTATTCCACATAGTTCGTTCACTTTTAAGTTGAGCAATAGTTGATTCTTTTGTTAGATCAAAATATTCTTTATCTTGATTAAACATAGTTTTTATTCGATCTAAATCTGTTTGTTTCAATGTAATAGATATATCATCATATGATAATAAAAATTTTTCTTTTTTATATGCATTATTTATAGTTATTAATGCTTGATCAATTGTACCACTATCTTCTCTTGTTGTTAAATCATTGAATATTAAATTATAATTTCTTTTCTTATGTAATTCAATTGGTAATTTTTTTTCACTATTTCTTTCAAGTTCATAATGATATCCGATTGTTTCAAAAATATTATCCTTCAATCGTTGTTTAATTTGTATTAAATCAATAAGTCGTAATGATTTTTTAATAGCATCGATATTACTTTGAATACTATTCAAATATGTACCTAAAATAGTTGTTTTTGTCATAAATTGTTTATAAAGTTCACTACCAGTAAATGTTGGTTGTTTTCGTTCTAAAAGTAATTGCATGGAATTGAATATAGCCATTTCATTTGATAGAATTTCTAATGATTTTTCAAATGATTTAAGTGCTTTCTTTTTATAATTATCATTTTGAATTAGAAGTGAACACCAAGCAATACCTAAATAAGCTGCACCGGATGCAGCTTCATCTAATTGAATAGCTTTTTCAAAATGATTCAATGCATCTTTAGCTTTTGAAGAATTACGTATTGACCATTGATTAACAAGAATATCATTTGCAATTACTGTATGATAATATGCATTTTTAATAATATTACCTTCCTTGTAATCTGTTCTTAAAGTATGAATTAATTTATCGCATTCTTCTTCGGCATGATGTAAGTTTATCTTATTATCATCGATTTGTTTGAGAAACATTGCCCATTGTTCTTCAACAGCTGCAATTATATTTGTTTCATAGACAGTTGGCATGATAGTTTTAAATACTTCTGTTATTTCATTTAAAGTTGTTCGAAATGATCCTTGTTCATATCGAATATGATGACGAATTTCATTATTTAAAAATTGAGAAAATTGTTTAAATAATTTATCTTTAATTTGAATTAATTTCAATTCATTATTTTGAAATTCATCTAAATTCTTTGATTCAATTTCATCTCTTCGCTGTTTAACTTCTTTAGTATTAATATTTTTATAATCAATTAAATTCATCCCATTTATAATCATCAATCCCGTACCACGTTTACCTTGTCGAGCTGTTCTTCCAAAAGCTTGATCTTCAACACGTTGATTATTTGGCATAAAAGTAACAATAACATGTAAACCACCGAATTCTTCAATTTCATCTGTACGTATATCTGTTCCTCGTCCAGCTAGATTTGTTGCAATAATAATTTCACCTGGTAAGATTTTTTCTACATGTTTTTCTTGATTCATATTGTTCATTGTATAGAGTTTAATGGCTGTTGATCGATGTTGAATTTTTAATAATTCACCAAGTTGATTTGCATGAGAAATATTTTCACAAATAATTAAAATACCTCGATCTTTTTTTGTCTCAATTAATACTGTTGAACAAATTTGTTCGATCCATTTGCTTTCATCTTGAGCAACAATAGTTTCAAGTTCGAGATATTGTTTTTCACGTAATTGTGGAATATTAACTAAATCAACATGATAAACTTGATTTAAAACTTGTTTAGCTTTTTCCGAACCAAGTGTACCAGTTAGACCATAAACAGTTGAATAATTATTTATAAATCCAATATTTGATAAAAAATTTGTTGTCAATGTTTCTGAAGTCATTTTTAAATTATGTTTTATTTGTAAAAATTGATGTAAACCATCACTCCAATTTGTTGCACTTTGTACAATACCGGTACTAAAATAGTCAACTGGTTTTATTTGACCTTCTTGTACAATATAATGTATATTTTCTTGATAGTTTAATGCTTCAATTGCATTGTATATCCATTTGGATTTTTGTGTTTCATAAAATTGTTGATAATTTTTTGGAATTTCTAGTTTTTTTTCATTAATTAAATTCGTTAAATAATCATCTAAAGATTGTTTTAAATATTCATCTAAATCATCATGAATAATTTCTCCTATATGACTGATATCATTATTTTTTAAAATATAACTTTCTAAATCAGGTATTTTTATAATATTATTATTGTCATCACAGTATTCCAATGCAATTTTGCCATTTTCAAATTCAACCTGACCGAAAATTATATACATTGTATTATTAAACATGATAAATCTTTCTTTAATTGATAATAATCTTTGCCAAAGATAAATATAAACAACTTGAAAATAATCCATTCCAGCAGCTGTTGATGAAAGACGTGCAATTTTCGAACTATCATCAATAAGCATACTATCGACTTCATCAACAATAGCTATTTGACATATTCTATCACCGAGTGTACCTAACATACTATAATGATGTCTTAATGAATCGAATTGAAATTGTGATACTTCACCATAGATAATATCAGCTTTATAACAATCCTTTCGACCATGTAAATAAACTGTTTTATCATTATTATCACTACAAGTTAATTCAAACATTTTAAATAATTTCTTTTTTTCATTACTATCTCGTTCTGCTAAAACAGGTGAACTTGTTATAACATGAACTTGTTTATTTTTTAATGCATTTATGATTGCTAATATGCATACAATAGTTGATTTACCTTCACCAGTAGCAACTTGTAATAATTTACCTCGAATATTTGATTCAGTTTTTAATGCTATTAAACTGCATAAGATTTGTGTATCAGTTAAATGATAACCAGTAAATAGAAAATTAGCTCGTTTTATAATCGCAATAGCTTCTACGTTGGTAAATTGTTTTTCTTTAGATTTAATCTCTGTTGACCAATGATTAATTTGTTTAATTTCCCATTTAGATATTGGCAATTGAGAATATTCAATTGATGATTTTAAATCTTTTCGTTTAATTTCATCTAATTCTTTAGGTAATTTTGTTCTTATATATTTGACTAAATTTGGATTATTTGCATTGATTTCTTCTAATTCATTTAATAGTTCTGTTGGATTTTTGACTTTACCTTTTAATTGAAAATTATTTTCAATAATTAATCGATTTAATCCTTTTAATTGTTCAATAAAATTTTTCGAATCTCGAATAATTTGATTACATTTGACATGTTGTGAAAATGATAAATTATATTGATTAAGAAGTTTTAATATATTTAGAAAATTTTCAATTTTTTGATTTGAATAACTTGAATTAAATGAATCAATTAATTCATCAAGTTGATTAAATGTCCATTTTTTTTTCATTAAAATATGTAAATTATTAAATAAATCATTTCGAAAAGTTTGTTTTTCACCATTGAATTTAATTTTCTTGCATAAATATTCAATTTCAACTAAACTCTTCATTTGAGTAATATCAAGATTTTGAAAAATAAAATCATTTAAATTAACTTTTTTCTCCGAACAAAATTGAATAATATATTCAAATTCTCGTAAATTATCTATTTGTGATAAACATTTGAAAATATTTTCAATAAATTTCATATTAAATTGTGTAGAAATATTTGTACAAAGTTGATTCAAATAATTTTCATTGATATTTTTGTTTACAAATCGTTTTTTCATCATTTCCATACATCCATCTTCTTTCAATTTTTTATAAGGAAATTCGTAATTATTCATAATAAGCATCACATCATCATACAATCTTGTACGAACACAAAGAAATAGATCAATAATTTCTGTGATTGTTTTGAAATTTTCAACTTTCTGATTGATTAAACTCAACATTTTCACAGATTTCTGATACATGAAATTTTCTTCAATGATAAACCAATGACTATAAAACTCGAGCTTTTCTGTATTATGTACTTTAAAATGTTCAAATAAACTTGATATAATCAATTCTCTTATCCAATATTTATTCTCATATTTTTTAAATACATTTAAATCAATAAATTCCAATGAAATAATTGTCTCTAATAAATCTAAATACATTGAAATTTTGTCAATTTGTACACCAGCATTTGAAAAATTTTCTGTTATTAAATCACACCAATCTTGAAATCGTTGAGATTTCTTATATTGATCATTATTACGAATTGATCTTAATCCTTTAAATGAAAAAGTTCGAATCAATCGATTAGCATGATCAAGATGATTTTCTAAGAATATGATGCAATTTTCAGATAAATAATAATTTTTCAATAAATGATAAATTGATTCTATGAGAACAGGCAATAATGATGATTCATTTTCGATTTGAACTAATTTATCAAGAATTTCGGTAGCTTTTTTACATTTGTTCTCTTTGATCATTCGATAGTAACATGGTAATGTAAGTTCATTACATATATTCATTAATAAAGTTTGTTCAATAAGAAAAACAAATGCTTGATTATTATAATAAATCGGATCGACTTTTATTGTCATTTCAATTAAATTTTCAATGGTTTTGATTTCTAAAATATTCGTTTTGATTTTGAGAATTTGGAATAATTCGTTAATTTGTATATTATTGAATTGAAATTGTTCTTTTAATTGTTTGTAAAGATTACTTTGAGTGAATAATTGTTCAATTTGATCAGCTTGATCATTTCTTTGTTTTTCATAAATAATTTCAACAGCTCTTTCATTCAAAGATTTTCCACTATAATTGATATCTTCGAGTAATTTTGAACAAGAATTTTTTATATGATTCGAATTCGTACTTTCATATAGAAGAACAAGACTTTCGATAAGATCATTAGTTATTCGATTCTTTGATTTTGATAAATGTAAAATTTCTAAAGCTTTTTCTTTCAATTCAAAATCTTGATCGATAATTGATTTTAATTGATTATAATTTTGTTCTAATAAATCATTTCCTTGATTGACATATGTTTTTAATTGATTTAATAAATCATTATTTGATTGATAATTTAAATTAGCTAATTGAATTTTAACTTTATATTTACTTGTCAATTCCACATTATTTTCTTCCATTAATATAAATAATGAATAAATTTCATCTTTTATTGTTCGATCACAATTTAAATTTGTACCAATTGTTATAATTACATTGAATAGATTGAAATTAATCTTTACAAATCGAGATAATATTTTTAATATATGAATACAAACTTTTTGTAAATGAATATTATCTGAATTGATTTCTTTAATTAGAATATCTTCGATTTGTTTTTGATATTGTTTTATATTGACATGATGAGTTTCAATTAATGATCCTAGTGCAGTTAAAAGTTCTTGTTTTAACATAATATCATTTTCCGATGAAATTTTATTTAAGATTTTTTTAATAATATTCTCAGATAATATTTCTCCTTTTTGTGCTAAATAAATAAATATTGGAAGAATTTTATCTTCAATTGTTTGTCGATTTAAAGCTATTTCTAATTTTTGTAAAAGTTCAAATGATAATGCTTGATTATTTTTTGCTACATTTTCGAAAACACCAATTAAAATTAATTGATCACAATGAGGATCAAAATCTTCAATTAATTTATTCAATAAATCATATTGAATAATTTGTTTATTTTTTGATATATTGTACATGACTTGTAATGCATATTCATTTTGAGTTTCGTTTTCTAATGCCTTAATTGTATCGATTGGTAATTGCATTCCATTATTAGTTTGTTCTTGTAGAAATTTTAGAATTGATTTTTTATTCATTGATCGAGATAAAATGAAACCAGCTTTTGTTAATTCAGTTTTGTAAAATATATTCGTGGGTAAATCTTGATTTTGTCGAGCTTTTTCTAATAATTTAAATGCATTATATCGTCGTCGAGCATTGATTGACATATATAAATAGTCAGTTAAGATTTGCAAAATTTTATTTGTAACTATTTGACCATTACGAATAATATTATGAAAAATTAAGAGAGATTTTTCGAAATGTTCAGGAAAGGCAAGTGAATTTTCTAAAGCTCCAATTGTATTTGAAGGTATTGTATATTTATTTGTATAGATTTGAAGTATTTCAAGTATTGTACCAATTTGATTTTCATTTAATGTTAAAATACTATCGAATAGAATAAAGATATTTTCATCATCAAATTTTTGTTTTTCTGCTTCAATTTTAAATATTTCAAGTATATTGAAATTAATTTCATTTGCAAAATTAATCTCTCCAAGTTTCAAACTTTCCGTAATAAATAATGAACTCAAATTATCCATAAACATTACATTGATCGGTTTAATAGATTGAGATAATTTTACTAGACCATATAAATAAGCTGAAAGAATATAGACACTAACATCATAAATTGGATCATTAATGAAATCTTTCAATTGACTAAGAACATCATTGTCTAATGGCATATATTTTGAGAATTTGTAAATACATTTCGATGAAATAATTTTTGTTTGTTTATCAGTACTATTTAAAGCTGAAAGAAAATTATTAATTGTTTTATTTGTCATTTGAACTTGTTTTTCAATAGATAATAATAGAAGATTAGCAGTAAGTAAGGATATTTGATTGCCATGTTGATTCTCTTCGGAACGTTGTATAAAAGTCATATTCGAATTCGAATCTAATTGAGCAACATCAGTACTATCTAGTTTTGATGAGATTTTTTCTAATTTTTCTTGATTTTCAATAGAATTTTTCTTATTAATAACTCGAGTTAATATAACTATGATATAATTTGCAGAATTTTCTCCAAAACATTCCATATTATGAATTAATTTATTGACTATTTCATTTGATAATTTTTTATCTTTTTCAGCAATTATTAATAGAGTTGTTAATATTAAATTAACAAGATTAGTAGTTGAATCATTTGAATTCAATATGAATTGTATCAATAGATCGAGATGTTCATCTTCTAAACTCTTGTTTGTTTCATGTTCTAAATAATTATTAATTATCTTCAATAGATCTTCTTTGATTTCAATATCATAGTTTTCAAGAAATAATAATTTAATTAATTTCGAAAGTATTTTATTGGTAAATAATTCTCGACTTCGATTGAGATCTTTTGCTTGATTATTAAGAAAATTAATAATCATTTCGATATTTTCACGTCTTCCATGTTCTAAAACATCGATATATGTTTCAAATGTTGTTTGATAATCAAAATCATTATTTGAATCGGCTATACTCATTAGTTGAAACATTAATTTTGTAAACTTTCCATCGTTTTCTTGATGATTTGTTAAACATTTTTGAATCTTTATTATTCGATCTTTAGTAAGTATTCGTTTGTCTCGAATCGAACAATTATGTATAGCATTTAAACAGTCCAATCGAAGTTGATTGATTTCAGTTTTAATTATATCGGTTAATTCATATCGATCGAAAACTTTTCGTTTGACTTCAGTCGAATTCCATACCCATCCTTTTTTTATAACAATTTCAATTGTTTTGCTTGTTATTTTTGTAATAAAATTCACGGCTAGATCAGGTTCGGTTAATCCTTTGAATTCATGATAACTGTCATACATTGAAGTGGTTATTAAATCGACCATATCATCATTACAATGCAATGCAATCGAAACAAATGAATTCAAGTCAGTTGCGCACTTCATTAGTTTATCGATTGCATTATTATTTAATTGTTGTTTTTTCGATGCTCGAAGTAATGTTATAGCAATCATTCGATTAATAAAAAATGAATAGATTCTTCGTTTTCTTCTTACTGCTAACGGATTCTGCGGTACAATCTTCGCATCAATACAAAAATGTCGACCGAATAATTTATTTGGCAAATAATTATCTTTGTCATCACTTTTTAATACTTGTCCTTGTGATACGACTAATGAGTATAAATTCACACATTCTCCCCAAGTACTTCTCCACATTGATCTATCATCGCCATTTGTATCATTGATAGTATCGATTTTTTCTAATGTTGTTTTCATATTTAACATTTTATTTCGATTTTTTAATGCATCGGATAGATTTAAAAATATCATTTTTGTCTCTTCAGATTCTTTATTATTGAAAGTTGACTTCACTGTTTGGATTGTTTTGGTAACAATAAGTTTAGCGGTCTTTTGTTTACTATTTGATTGACTTGTTGATTTAAACTGATGTTCAGTTTTGAGTTGATCTTGACGATCAACATTTTTGCTGATTTCTAATCGAGCTAATAAACAAACTTTTGCATCTTCGTTTAAATCAGATCGATTCAATACTAAACTACTCAATTCATCGATTAACTCATTATTCAATGTTGATTTTTCAGTCATATAAGCTAATATATAAACAAGTTCAGTGTTGATACACTCATTATTACATCGTTTTATCAAATTAATGATATTTGAATATTGAATTTCATTTGATAATTGTTCACTATTTCGAGTTAAATACTTTAACGATAAACAAAGAAAATAATGAACTTGTTCATTAATATTTTCATTTAAACTTTCCAAACAGTTTTTAAATTGATGTAGCAGATTTTCATGTATATTCCTCAAATCATCGAATGTAATCGTAAACTTTCGTATGTAATATGCCAATTTCTTACATTGCTCCAAATGAAATAAATTGCCTTGTTCGTAGGAACATTTCAACTCATTAATTGCAACTGTTTTATCGAATTCACATTCGATAGATTGTTTGAATTTATTAGATTCAAGTTTTAGAAATTTTTGTACTGCCAATGCAGTTCGTACAACTTTTCGAAGTCGTAGCGGTTCTTTAATTGATTGATTTTCATTTTCCGT
The DNA here is from genome assembly GCA_022393335.1 of Macrotrachela quadricornifera. Lineage (NCBI taxonomy): Eukaryota > Metazoa > Rotifera > Eurotatoria > Philodinida > Philodinidae > Macrotrachela > Macrotrachela quadricornifera. The sequence goes on along the minus strand of JAJEKB010021302.1, from coordinate 694,237 downwards.
TTTGTTATTTACCACTGTTTTTAACAGTGCTTTAAATGTTCCGGAGAACATATCAGTGGAAGTGTTTGTTTTATTTTAATAATAAAATCTAAAATTAAAAAAACGAAAACACGAAACAAACATACATATTTCTCGGTCGATCAATTTTCTAACGGGTGCGGCAGGATAAATGGTGATCTAGTATTTTCGCGACATCTTCCTTATTTTTCATCCGGTTCGACCCTTTTTTTCTTAAATATGCACCGTCTATAGCTCTACAAATCCCCATATTTCATCTAAATATCGAAAATAAATACAGATTTCCCAACGATGAAAAGTGAAGACCTTCGAAAGGTGGTACTTTCAAAGTACCAAAAAAAGTGATACTTCGAAACAAATCTATTATGATTTAAACGGTGGGCTCGGTTTAAGAACAATCGAAAGATGATTTTAAATGATCCGGCAGTCAGGCACTATCACATTATCAAAACCACCAGGTGGCCTTCATTTGGCTCGAACAAAGTAGAACATTCAAAAGGTAAAGAATCGGTTACGTCGAAAAAAAGGTGTAAGCTCGAAAAATATTGATGAAGCTTGACATATCCGAAAGAAGTGTTCGGCGAATAATGAAAAACGATTTAGGGTTATATCTATATAAAAAAAAGTAATTGAACTATTGCTTTCCGATGATCAAAAGCTTAAATGGAAACAATTTGCAAATTGGATTCGAACAAATTTCTGAAAAGAAGACATTTTGAAAATCCTCTTTTCGGATGACAAGATGTTCGACATTGATGGTGTTTATAATCGTGGCACGACATTTCCGCGCCAACACTTCCGCGCAAATGAAATTTTTCTCTTCTGTTTATGTTGAGCTAATGCTAGAGAAATCACTTGGATTCCTACAAGAATCATCTAGGATGTTACGGAAATCACCTATGATGCTACAGGGATTATCTATAATACTGGAGGAATCGCCTAGGATGCTAGAGAATATCACCTGAAATGCTAGAGGATTACCTGAGCCGCTATATGCATTACCTATGACACTAAAGACACTCATTGGTGATGCTTGTAGAATCTCAGATGATTTTTTCAGCAACTCAGGTGATCCGTCTAGCATCCCATGCAATGCGTCTAGTATCTCGGGCGGTGATTCTAGTATCCAGAGCAATGCCTCAAGTATCTCGGGCAATGTATGCAGCATTCCAGATGATCCTTCCAGCATCTCAAATGGTTCCTGTAGTGTTCCAGGTGAGCTCACCAGCAGTTCAAATGATCCATCTAGCATCCCAGGTGACGCCTCTAGCATCTCAAATGATTCCTGTAGCAATGCAGGTGATCCCACCAATATCATACGTGATCTCTCTAGTATCCCAGGTAATTCCTCCAGCATTAACCCAACATAAACAGAAGAGAAAAATTTTATTTGCGCATAAGTGTCAGCGCGGAAATGTCGTGTGCGGAAACGTCAGTGAACCGTTTATAATACCCAAAATGATCGAATGTGGGTAGTAGATCGTGCTGATGCTGATAAAAATTATGGCATTCAGTAGAGACGAAAATTCCCACAAAAAGTAATGGTTTGGCTCGGTGCCTGTTCCAAAGGTCTCACACCCTTGGTAATCTTGGATGAAGGAACAGTCAATCACACTGTTTATATTGAAAAAGTGCTTCCTATTGCTTTAAAATATGGGAATTAATTTTTCCGTAGCGACTGGGTCTTTTAACAGGATCGCACCAAGCTTCACTTGCATCATTTATCACAAAAATGGTGTCGAGACAATTTTCCATCATTTATTGGAAAAGACAGATGATCACCAAATAGTCCAGATTTAAACTCACTGGACTATTCAATTTGAGATCAGCTGGTCAACAACATCAATTGGAGCAATGTCTACTAAAAAAACCGCTGATTCAAGAATTAAAATCGTCGGTAAAAAAAAGTCTCTGAATCTGTTGTTTTTGAAAGTTGTGCGTGTTGGACCAATCAATTGTATCGTCTTTATCAAAATGATGGGAGTTATTTGCATTAATAAAAATAGTATCATTTTGTAGAACTTTGAAAGACGATTCTTTTGAAAAAAAAGGAAACCAAATCGGACTAAGATTAAGGGCGATATTAGCAAAATACTGAGATCGCCATTTATCCTGCCGCACCTGTTGGTCTCGCATTTCGCATATAACTACGGACATGAAGAAAAAGAGAAGAAAAACATACACATGCAAACGATAAAGAGTATAACACTAACGGTTGGAAATTTCCAACAAACTACGTCCATACAAATAAATATATATATATATGGTAGTCAATTTATAGCCTACATGTCGATAGACAAGATAAAATCATGTTCGAATCTTTCGTTCTCTTCTCTCAATATTTACATGTGCGCCGCGGACAAAATATTCTTTTTTCCCACATCTCCTTATCA
>JAJEKB010021302.1:679912-691816 GCA_022393335.1 Macrotrachela quadricornifera | reverse complement strand
TGTGCATATTTATAAGTATTCCTCTCGTTCTTTTCTCTCAATATTTACATGTGCGCCGCGGACAAAATATTCTTTTTTCCCACATCTCCTTATCAAGCCAAATTTGCGTAGAAAAAAAGACTTTATCTTTCTTTATGTGCATATTCATAAGTATTTCTCTCATTCTCTTCTCTCAATATTCACATGCGCGCCGCGGACAGAATATTCTTTTTTCCCACATCTTCTTATCAAGCCAAAATTGCGTAGAAAAAAGACTTTTTCTTTCTTTCTGTGCATATTCATAAATATTTCTCTCGTTCTCTTCTCACAACATCAGCCGTAAGTACACACAATATGCGTATTTTTAAATCTACGCATTACGTAGTTCTGTGTCGACTTCGATTTATTCTCTATAATGTATAATCGAAAACAAAAGTTTTGTAATGACTACAATGATTTTATTCGATAAAAACAATCACTTGATATTTTAGAAGAAAATTTGTCGCTCCGACATTCATATTGAAATGTTTTTTCTTTTTTTTGATGATTATCGTTAGAAAATTATTATTGTCGAAACAGAACTTTAATAGTATAATAAAACAAAGTTTGAAGATGGCAACAACAGATTCGAAGAATACGATGTCAATAAAAGAAAAATTTGAACGTGGAATTTATTCGTTAGATTATATCCCACGTATATTGGAAATGGATATTACGGGTGTATATATAAATAAGAATGGAGCTTATCCAAACGAAGTGGAATCATTAGAACACAAAGATTGGCCAAAACATAAAGTTTTAACACATAAACTAAAAGCTAGTAGTTATGGTGATTGGCAATTCAATATTGGAATGATAAATATGAAACATTTCGAAGATCGAGAAAAATTAGATGATTTGTTTATTGAAAAAAATGAACGAATTGCTTCGAAACGATGTATAAAAGTTGATAGAATTTCGATTGATAAAGCTATTAAATTATTTCGCATCGATTTTTCATGCAATATGGATTGGTATTTAAAAAATCAACATACAATCGAAGAAGATTTAAATCGTCAAGTTTTACCTTTGGATTTAAATGACGAACGTTTAATGAAATCAATCGAAGAAGAATTATTTTATAATCAAATGTGTAAATTATTCGGCGAAAATGAAGATGATCAGAACAAACCACAAGATGACATTACTATTTTTGAAAAATGTTTTATTCTTAAAGATTTTCATATACTACATGCTTATGAAAATAATATGTTTGCTAGTGCTAAACGTGGAAACTATTATCTACTATTTTCTTTTGTATATTAACTAAAACTCTTTTCACTCAGTTCAGATTTTCAAAACTTCTGTCTAATAAAAAAAAATATTTGTTTTGATCGAAATAATTGATTTCATTATGAGAACTCATCTTAACATATGATGGGGAGTTTGATTTTGCGACACAATCTTTATCTCGAAGGCAAAAGTAATTTATAGCAAAATCAAAAAGATCAAGCATTAGCAGTGTTCGCAGCAGACATGGACGGGGCAGTGGCGGCGCGCTGCGAAATTTCGTGGTTTCCCCGCCTTTTGATAATATTGGCTTTTTTAAGATTTTTTTCTTAAATTTTTGCTTTTCTATTTCGAAACTTTATCTCAATAGATAGAGTAGAATATAAACAATAACATGACAATAAGACACTTAAATATCTCCACCCCTATTCATTTAAATGAACTCAGCTTTTAGTTGGTGGTAAAACTCTGTTCAAAATTTTTTTCTATTGGAATAATGTAAGTATAAATCCTGTACTGTTAAATATTTTAGTTGATGTCAAGAAAGCAGCTTTGCTAGTTATCGAGAAAGGAAAATATATATGAAATATTGTGTAGATGATTTTCAGTTTTCATTTAACAGAATAACTTTAAAAATTTCAAATAAATCTCCTGAATGATGCTATATGGATGTACAGAAAAATTTCTCAACCAGTCAATTCAAAAGGTTGCAATTAAAATATTTCGACTTTTCAGACATGAAGTATCGAGTTTTGCTGATTGTCAACTGAATAATCAAAGGCTTTTGGATACACATTTTAGTTATTAGGCACAAGTTCTAGCATTCACAGTACCTAGCATGGTAAAATTTCTATATGTACATCAATATGGTATGTAGAAGATTTGCATGAATTTTTTTAAGTCATTCTACCACATGACAATTGAAATTCCTCTACGCAATATTTCATATGTATTTTTCTTACTTGACAACTAGTGATGTTGCTTTCTTGACGTCAACTAAAATATTTAACAGTAGGATTTACTCATATTATTCGGATGGAAAAATTTAAGTAGACTATTACTACCAATTAAAAATGAGCCCATTTAAATAAACAGAAGCATAGATACTTAAATTTCTTGTTGTCATATTATTATTTCTGGATTATCCTTTATTTTAATTATGTCTTCTCATCCGAATAAATACAATATCTGGTAGGCCAGAAAAATCAGCCAAACTTTATTTTGTATTCTACTGCGTATGGTCCCAAACGTATCTTCCAAAAGTTTTTCACAAAAAATGTGTCGTGAAATTGTCTACAGAAATACATAAGGACATTTGATATTGAATAGAAGTATGAAAATATTCCAAATGCAATACTACGATACTCCAACGTATCCAACTTTTAAACTACTTCTTAAAAGTCTATGGACTGTTTTTCATATGCATATACTTAGAAATCAAAAAGGTAAACATCTTTCTCTTCAACAGTTAAATGGAGGTTTCTCGTAGTATAGCATGAAATCTGTTTGATCCAAATATGTATTATAAATTAACAACTAATTTCTTTAATTGTGTTCAAATTGACTATAATTTAGTTTATTTTGCTTTTTCAATTGAAAAAGCAACATAGTAAACTTTTGATGTCCGAATGCTAGATGCCATTTCTTTCTCGTTAAAATAAGACAAAAGAAGATAAAAGGATTCATTTATGATCGTTGTATACGAATTTTCTCAAATATTATGAGACTAGTATTCATAAAATATAATTTTCCTAATAAAATCTGAGAGAAAGAAAACCTTATGTTTCGTTATATACTCTAATGTGAAAATTTTTTAATTACAGTCTTAAAACAGAACTTTTCTAGAACTAAAAAAACGGTTAATTAGCTTTTGATATCCTGAAAGCACCAATCAACAAAAAAAAAGAAAAACGTTTATTTTTGCTAAAAAAAAGGTTTAAAGAGTTAAGCATGTTGAGGTTTTCCAATATTATTCGTAGAATTTTTTCACAGTTCTACTCAATGTCAAATGTCCATATATATTCTTGTAGAGAATTATATGACCGATCATTTCGTAAAAAAAACTTAGGACAGATGCTTTAGATCGTTCGAAGAACAATACAAAGTAAAACTTGGCTCGCTTTCATTGGACCGTGCGATAGTAATTATACAAAGCTACTAAAAATTTTATGAATAAATGATCTCTGAAAGCGAACTTTATACAAGACGGGGCGGTGACGGTTTCATTGCTGAATTGGCGGACGGTGGCGGTGCGAAACTTTATCGACGGGGCGGGGCGGTGGCGGTGCGATTTTTCTGCTGCCCCGTCCATCTCTGGTCAGGTCATTTATCTAGCGTATCATCTAGAATTAAAAATTTAAATTCAAATGCGTACTATGTGCATTGCAATGCGCACTCATTGGATCTTGCTCTACAAGATTTAACTTGTGAATCACCACCTATGGCATCTGCATTAGATATAGCGAATGCAATTGTGAATTTTATGCGAAAAACTCTAAAACATTTACAATTATTAAATGATTCAATTGAACTAAATTATTGTACAAAATTAAAGCCATTGTATCCAACTCAATGGACGGTGAGCTTCGCTAATGGATTCATTAACTGTTAATTATGATTTAGTTAAAGTATCATTAGATGAAGTTAGTGCTGAAGGTGGCCTGCCATCTTTCAAGACGAATGAATATCTAGAGCAAATGCGAAAGTTTTCTACGTATTTTGGATCGAAATTAGGTAGGTTTAACGTTTTCTCTTCTATATAAACAGCAACAACAGTAATAGTTTTTGCGGCTGCAGGTCTGTTATGGTCTAGAATGATTGAAAACAAAAGGGTTAATAAGTCAAGTGTCATATGAGAAAGTTCTTGTTAATTTTGTGATTCTGTTGTCAGAAATTTTAATAGTAGGGAAATACTCTTTCATTTGTGAGATATGTTTTGCAGAAACATAAAAAAATTGACTTTAAGAATTCAATACATAAGCATACATTTTTTCCTTTTTTTCTAGGTCATTTAGTCTTTTCTGCTACAGAAAAAGTTTCATGCTCATTACAACGTATTGAAATTTGCTTACAAGATGTTTTATGTTCAGTTAAATCATTAACAAAATATTTAGAGAGAATTAAGTGTATTGATTTTTTTAAAACGTTTTATAAATCAATTTTGAAAGAACCCAAACAGTTTATCAAAGTCCTTATGGCATGTTTCAACAGCAGTATTTTGACTTTATTAATAAAATTTTAAATGCATTAGATTTACATTTTCAACAGTCCGTATTTCCATTGCTGTGCATAGGAAATTTGAGAAAAAAACACAAATAATTTCTTGCCAGCCCAATATCTTGTGATTGGATTCCATATGGATCGATTTTTGATCTTTTATGTACCGATACTTTTCTTGAATAAATCTGATAAAATGTGACAGAATGGAACTCCACGGGTCGCTCGTCCTGATACCGATATCTTTTATTCAGAAATCATCTGCTATGTATATTACATAAGATAGAGATGGAAAACCTGGACATTATACGAAGATAAATAAGAGAAGAGGTACGAATCAGCGTTAAACGAAGACTCTGGTCACATCATTTTTATTCAACCTTTGGATATGTTTATGTATATCCATGCCATGAATATTATTGTGCACAATGTCGAGGTGAACAAGTGTCTACATTGAATGATATTGTTCGATATAAGAATAATCAGATGCAAACTTGACTCACCGTGTTACGTTGTAATGCGTTAATTAGATGTTGTGCTCCTATATCTCCGATAGAATTGAACATTAGGTACAACGTAGTGAGTGTCTGTTAAAAATAAACAATGATTTCTATATGATCAATGAGAAGAAAATATGTCTGACTGTGTTGCTTTGTAACGAATTGGCAAGATATTGCGCCCCTTCACTACCAATACAATTGCGATGGATATCTAGTGTGGTAAGTGTCTGTATTGAATAATATTACTTGATATGTCATCGATGAAAAACAGTTCTCTCACTTTATTCATTGTTAATACGTTAGACAAATGTTCTGCACCTTTGGCATCAATAGAGTTTCTCTGAAGACCAAGCGTGGTGAGTGTCTGTATGAAATAATAATATTAGACATAGGTCTGCTCAATTAAAACAAAGTTAATCCGACTTTGTTACTATGTAATGCATGAGCCAGATGTTGGATTCCTTTGGCATCAATAGAATTTTCACCAAGATGTAAAGTAACAAGTGTCTATGTTTGATGATTATGTAAACATCTGATCAGTTGGAAGAGAATGACCTTACCGTATTACTTTGTAATGCTTCAGCTAAATGTTGTATTCCTTCTACTCCGATCGAATTCTTCGAAAGATTAATTATAGTCAGTGTCTATGTTAAATAACAGCAGCAGTTATGTTTGTGATCAATAAAGAAAAAAAAATTCATCTGACTTTATTGATCTGCAATGCATGAGCGAGATGTTGCGTCCCTTGATTACCAATAAAGTTTTCAGCAAGATTTAGTATGGTGAGTGTCTATATGCAAGGATAATGGTCAATATTCGATTAATGAGAATGAACTTGTCTCACCGTGTTTTGTTGTAATGCTTGAGCCAGATGCTGTATACCTTCTATACCGATAGAGTTCCTCGAAAGATTGAGTGTCGTAAGTGTCTGTAACAAACGAAAATGACAGCTGTGTAATTTAGAAATATAATACTTCTCTGACTGTGTTATTTTGTAATGTATGAGCGAGATCTTCTGTGCCTTCATTACCGGTACGCGTTCCGCAAAGATTGAGCGTGGTAAGCGCCTGTATTGAGTGATAAGACAGATATGGAATTTTCAAGGAGTAAATTTCTCTCACTTTATTCGTGCGTAATGCACAAATAAGATGTTGTGCTCCTTCAATACCTATACAATTCCAATTAAGGTTTAATGTGGTGAGTGTCTAAATCGAATTTAAACAACAATTATTTGTTCGACACAAAGAAAATCTATTTCACAGTATTATTTTCTAATGCATGAGCTAAATATTGTGCACCTTTATCGCCGATATAGTTTGCATCAAGATCTAGTATAATGAGTGTCTAGATTGAATAACAATAGAGAATATAATATCAAATTAATAAAGAAAATTGTCGCACTTGGTTATTCTGTAATACATCAGACAAATGTTGTGCTCCTGCTTCACTGATATTATTATTTCGGAGATTGAGTGTAGTAAGTGCCTGTACAGAATGATAGTGACAGATATCTGAAGAACAAAAATAAAATCTATCTTACTAAACCAAGTGTGAATACATGAGCTAGATGTTGAGCTCCTTCATCTCCGATGTCATTATCCTCAAGATTTAGTTTAACATCTATCTACAGTAAATGATAATAGGAGATAAATAATGAATAAGAAGAAAATTTGTTTTACTGTATTAGCCTGTAATGCATGAGCAAGACTTTGTGTCCATTCGGAATCGATTCCCGTGTATCGAACATTCAGCTTCATTGGTGTCTGTATCAGACAAAAATAGCGAAGATTTGATCAATAGTTTGAAAGAAAACGTATCTCACTTTGGTATTCTGGAATGCATCAGACAAATGTTTTACTCCATCTGCACCAAGAATCTTATTCCGAAAATTGATCGTTATACATGTCTATATTGAACGATCATAACCGATGTATAGAAGATAACAACGAAATTTGTCTTACCATGTCACGGTGTAATAGATGAGCTATGAATAGTGCTTCACTATCATTGAATTGATGAACCTGGAGATTGATCGTGGTGAGTGTCTATATTAAATGATAGTAATATATAAATATCATCAATGAAAAGAAAACTTGTTTTACCGTGTTACTCTGTAGTGCAGGAATGAACGGCCGAACTTTGCAATCATCTGTTAACGGCAATGTCAAATCCAGTTCGTTGAATTTCTATTGAGTTTTCAAATAAAAATTAAATTTTGGGTGGGTATATACGTAAAAGTGAGGAAAGCCGACTATTAATGTTTTACTGAAATTATGTCAACATTTTCAACTTTAAATAGAAAATCGAATACAGAATTTGTTGGAGCAAGCTTCGAGAAATCTGAAACTATTTTTAGCAAAATTATCAGTGATGAGGATTGTACAAATCGTGATGGGAAAGAAAAATTTTGACAACCTTAGTAACTTCAGAAATACGTAGAAACAAAAAACATCTGATCCATTATTGATATCAATGATGTTTCAAAATCAATCAGAATATCATTCTAAAGAGAAAGTAAAAGTTTACCTGATACTGAAGATAAGAGTTAGTAATGTCATTGAGTCGTGTGCAAATATTGTAAAATGATAGTAGAATTGTGAAGTTATCGAAGTTCTCCATTATTCGATAGACCAATTCGATGGGTAATGTATGAAGAGTTAGAGTAATGTTGACAGGCATTATTTGCTGAGAAAGTGTGTTATCTTCAAAGTAAACAGAAGAAATTTCAAGTGATTGTAGAGTTTCATCCTAACATGTGTAGCAACAAAACATCAAAAAATAGTCAAATACAACTATTTATGAGAAACAACATCACATTATTCAATTCGTGTCACACGTAGCAATAGGCCGCATTCTTTTTCGTCCTTTCGTTAAGTGTATATGAACATTATTCTTATACACAACGTGTTCTTCTGTAACATATCATATCAACTATATATATTTATATATGTATTTATTTATTATTTATTATTTATTATCAAAAATAAAATTAAATATCAAACATTAAAATTAAAAATTTAAATTTAAATATACAAAATGTCTTCGTATAATACTTACGCTCGAATGTCATCGAGTATGAAAGATCAATTAGTGGATGGTGATGAACTACAAGAAGTAATTAAAAAGCACAATCTCCAAGATGAAAACAATCGCACACCAAAACGGCAGTATTCAGGTGGACATGAAACAAAAGAAAACGAAAATGCAAATGTACCTACTGACGATACGCAAGATGATTTTCAAACTAAAAGACGTAGGACAACAGCGCGACGTAAAGATATTAAAGATAAAGTGGAACAAGATGACGTAGCACATCTGAATAATGACATAAACAACCTACAAGAAGAAAAAGAACAACAATATGGACGTAATGTGAAGAACAGAAAAATAAAAAATACCTCTCGCACTTTTGTAAATGGAAACTTGACATTGATGAATAATCAGGTGAATCTTAAGCTAAAACAAACAAAAAATAATGCAAAAAAGGATAATCAAATTAATTCATCAATTAACCTCTTACATATCAATGACATTAATCAACACCAAGACACACATATGCAGTCCCATCATCAAAAAGATGATTCAGATCACCAGAAAACACCAATCTCTCAACAAACAATTCAATATGCAATTGAGCAACACCTTCCACCAATTAAGATAAATTGTGAACCAAAAGTCAAAGAAAATAAAGATGCAATGTGTCTTATCAACGAATTTTTTTCTATGATAGAACAGAACTTTGGGAAACTAAACCCGAAATACTGTAAACCAATGGGCTTTGACTACTGGTTTATTGATCGTGATGGTAATTTATCATGTTTCACACGTGAAATTGAATTATTTGTATTTCTATGTGATATCTCCAATTATCCTAATCAAGTGTTAAACACAACATTTAAACCAATTCCACCCAAAAGATTACCTCCACAATGCTCGGTGCTATTTAAGTCTGTACCAAACGACATTACTATTGAAGAATTTAAAGTTGAATTAATGGAAAAATATCAATCTGTATTCACAATTGATGAAATGAGAGGTACTCGAACTGGTAGAAGTCGACACATACGTCTCGACTTAATGGATCTCAAAGAATATTCTTGTCTACTTAACAGTGGTGTCTTGGCAGTAGCTGGTCAACTCATTGAAGTAGTAGAATTTTTGGCACCACCTCGTGTACTTATATGTACTCGTTGCAATGAACCTGGACATATAAAAAAGCATTGTAAAATAGATTATGACAAATGTCGAAGATGTGGTGGTGATAGAAGTCAAGGTGAACATTCAACATGTACTCTACAATGTCACCACTGTAAAGGTGAACACGAATCTACCTCTTACAAATGTCCAATCATAAACGATTTTAGACATGAACTAATTGAACAACTCAAAAATCGGCCTGATCTTCTACCCTACAACGTACAACTATTTATTCCAACAGAATTTAGGAACAATAGGAACAAAAACAATCATATATTAACCAATAATACGTCGAATTTACCATCACAACTACCACAAAAAACATTTTCCTATCATAACAATGTTTGGCCTTCGATTACTGGAAAAGAAAAAACAACCACAACATCTTCATCAATAAGCTGGACTTCACTTCCTACTGACTCCAACACATTATGGAATGAAATGCTCAGAGCTGAGAGCGAATTTGATCTACTCAAGAAAAAATTTGAACACCAAGAACAAATACTCATATCAAAACTTAACGACCACAAACTTAAAATGGGATCGATTCTATCATTAGTATCAGTACAAGTTCAGCAACAACATGAAAGCATAAACTCACTGTTCTCCTTCATCAAGGAAATTGTACCATTAGTAACTAATTCTTTAGCCGCTTGTCAGAAACTGGTTACCAAAGCTGCAGCTGAATCACCTGATCAAATTGAAAAAAACGATTTTGGACTTCTTAGTCAACAAATACTCTCATCAATCACCTATCTCAACGACCAAAACAATCACATTACAAACAAACAAGTGGATCTAATAAAATACTTCGAAAAGAATACACAGATGATGAAACAAGGTGTTGAATTATTGTTATCTAGTAATGAATAATTTTTCTTTCAATTTTTCTGAGCCGTTTATTTCTCCCACTGTTTGTAACTCTTTCTATGCCTCTCCTATTGAAAAACATATACTTTTAGAAATGATTAACGAGTGGAATTCTAAAACATGCATATCTAATCTTTGTAATCATTGGAAAAAGGAACGTTCTTCTTGTAAGAACAATTCTAGTCTATCAATTCTTCTTTTTAATGTGCAAGGACTTAACACTCATATTAGTGATGTAGATATTCTATTGAACGAACACAGACCAAACATCTGTATTCTTACTGGAGTTGGAGTTGCGTCGAGAAAACTACCAGAATTTACAGGCTACACAGGAATCTCACAAGTTGGAACCAACTCCTTCGGAGGTGTAGCTATTTTACATGAAAATTTCTTGAAATGTAAAATAATCGATAAAGAATTAAATATTATATTAATCGAAGTTCAAACTGCTTTGAAACCTGCTCTGGTTGGAGCAGTATATGTTCCTCCTGGTACGCTACCTCCTTTCCAGATATTTAACAGATATAGAGATAAACCTTTCTTCATTTTTGGAGATTTTAATTCCAAGCACACAACATGAAACTGCAAGGAAAATAACCCTAGTGGTATACACATGTTTAACTGGTTGGAATCAACCGGCAACGAACTCATCCAACCATCAGAATATACATCTCGTCGTTCCGACGCTACAATAGACTTCGGAATTACACACGACTCTACAGGATGGAATTCTACAGTACTTAAAGAATGTACGTCTGATCATTGGCCAGTCTTCTTTCAATCTCCTATAATGATAGAAAAAAATACCTTTTTTCGCCAAACTAATTGGAAAATATATACCTTCTTTCACTCAAACCTCTATCAATATTGGAACTCACTTGTATACAGCTTTGATACAGAAAATTTCTTTTCATCTTTCTTGCACGCTCTTCATGATCGATGTAGTATTGATAAAATTGTAAGCAACTTCAGGCCACCTTGGCCACCATCACTCGTAATACTAGCCAGAACAGTAAACAAGTATCGTCGTGCTTATCGTAGGACTCGCCTTGTTTCCCATTTAAATCGATTTCTAATACATAAAAACCTATTCATGAATGAAAGAGCTGTTTATCTTCAATCACGTCGAGACGAAAAAATGTCATGGCTATCTGAAGGCAACAACATATGGTCATATGTCAAACCGTATTTTCGTCTGTATGCTCCTGCTTTCAAAGGACTTACTGCCCAAAACAACAGAGTTACTGATCCACAAAAAATAGTAGATATACTCGCCGATTATTATGAAAAACATTTCGTACAACCGCAATACGATCCCTCAGATGTGTCACATCAACGATCAATACGTATTTTTGAAAATTTAACCTACTTACCAGCGATTCAACTTGAGGAAATAAAATTCAATGAAGTGTTGCGCGAGTGGAAGAAATTTCTACCTAAAAAATCAACAGATAGTGTTGGAACATCAGCTTTTATGTTGAAAAAACTACCTGTTGAATATCTAAACATTTTAAGTGTTCTGTTTAACAAATGCGCAATAAAGGGAGAGTTTTTTGCTGCTGGAAAAGTAGCTAAAGTCATCTGTCTGTCAAAAGATGGAATGTACCCTACAGAAAATAAGCTAAGGCCTATATCGCTACTCCCCAATATAGGTAAATTGTACGAACGCATCATACACCGTAGGATTCTAAAATGGGGGGGCTCCCTTTTCGTCCTCGCTTTTTTTTACGAACATCGGTCTTAGATGTCCGTAACGCCACCCGGTTGTTGTAAAAGTGTCCGGATGTCCGAAATGAAAAAACCGGAAGATCGAAATGAAAATACCGGATGTCCGGAGCAAAAATTGTCCGATGTTAGAAACGGTAAATTACAG